>APFE031722100.1:82304-137574 GCA_000404065.3 Pinus taeda
ACTCCTACTAAGGTTCTAAAGAATATCACTCCAGAAGAATCTTGGAGTTCCATTAAACCAGATGTAAGTCACTTTCGTGTTTTTGGAAGTGAAGCATGGGCCCATATTCCAAATGAAAAGCATAAAGCTTTAGAACCTAAGAGTGAGAAATGTACTTTTGTTGGATATTCTGAAGATGTAAAAGGTTATAGACTTATTCCATTTAAGTCCAAAAATGTTATCATTAGAAGAGATGTAAAATTTGATGAAAATAAATCGGCCTACGAGCCTAGTTCGGTGCATGTGCCACCTCTCTCTATCTCTTCTACTTTTGAACATATTTATTCTTCAGATGATGAAAGTGAGGATGAAAATCCTCCCCCACCTTCTAAGGATCCTAAACTTCCAAAATGGGTCCATACTACTCGGAATGCAACAGGTGATCTTGCCGGTGATCCTACAGATCAGCAACGTACACGTTCTCAGTTCGAAAGAGCCTCTTCTTTACTGGCTCAAGCTCAGCAAATCATGATCCTGACACCTTTGCAGAAGCTTCAGGCCATCCACATTGGGAAGCAGCTATGAATGAAGAATATCATTCATTATTGGCAAACGATACATGGGATCTTGTTCCTCTACCAAAGGGACGAAAACTTGTTAGATGCAAATGGGTTTACAGAACCAAGTATGGACCAGATGGGAAAGTTGATAAACATGAAGCTCGTCTTGTTGCTAAGGGCTTTTCACAGGTTGAAGGCATTGACTACACTGAAACCTTCTCCCCTGTTGCCAAAATGAACTCTATCCGCCTTGTTCTTTCCCTTGCTGCCTCTTTAAAATGGGAAGTCCATCAGATGGATGTTAAATCTGCCTTCTTGCATGGGGACTTGCATGAAGAAATCTATATGGAACAACCCATTGGCTTCATCCAAACAGACTCCAGCCTTGTATGTCGACTTAAGAAATCTCTTTATGGTCTCAAGCAAGCTCCTCGGGCTTGGTATGCCAAAATGGATAGCTTTCTTTTAGAATCTGGCTTTTCTAGGTGTTATTCTGACAATACTGTCTACACCAAGAAAGTGGGCAACTCTCTTATCATCGTTGTTCTTTATGTTGATGATCTTATTCTTACTGGTAGTGATACCAACCTTATAAACCATGTGAAGTCCAGCCTTAAAAAGAAATTTGAACTGACAGACTTAGGACACTTACACTATTTTCTTGGTCTTCAAGTCTTGCAATCCAAGGAGGGTATTTCCCTTTCCCAGTCCAAGTATGCTTGTGATATTCTTCGTCATTTTCACATGGAAGATTGTAAGCCAGCTCCTCCCATTCAGTCTGGAGTCAAACTTTCAGTATCTTGTACTTCTCCTGAAGTTGATGCTACCTTATACCGTCAACTTGTAGGAAAACTCTTGTATTTAACCCATACTCGTCCTGACCTTTCCTTTGTTGTTGGCCTTGTTGCTCGTTTTTTGCAAAATCCCCGTGAAAGTCATTGGAAAGAAGCTAAAAGAATACTTCGTTATGTTCGAGGTACAATACAGTTTGGGATTCATTACAGTGCCAAAGCAACTCCTCTATTAGTTGGTTTCACTGATTCTGATTGGGCTGGTGACCCTGATGATCGGAAGTCTACTGCCGGTTATGTCTTCACTCTTGGGTCAGGACCTATTACATGGGCTTGTAAGAAACAGGCTGCCATTTCTCTTTCGTCAGCAGAAGCAGAGTATCGTGGTGCTGTGGAAGCTAGTAAGGAAGCCTTGTGGCTTCGTCAGATCCTATCAGAATTTGGCTTTGAGCAGCAGCATCCGACTACACTTTGGTGTGATAATCAAAGTGCCATTCAGCTTTGCAAAGATCCAGTTCAGCATCAGTGCAGCAAACACATTGAACTACACATGCGATTCATCAGAAAGCTCATTCATGACCATGTTCTTGAAGTACAATATTGTTCAACAGATGATTAGGTTGCAGACATCTTCACAAAGGCTCTCACAGAGGCGAAGTTCACTAAACTTCGATATATGCTTGGAGTTCAGGAAGTTGTCACTATGGGGGGATAGGCTCTAGTGCCTCCTTCCTTCTCCTATTGTGTCATATTTGTAAATCCTTCAATCCTATCCCAAGTTGTTCTTAAGGGGGCATGTTAGGATATTCCGACACATAGGAAATAGTTAAGTTCAACTTGGTCTAGTATAGAGTTAGGTATAGAGTTAGGTAAAGTGTGTTTCTTTACCGTTGTACATTTTGTAACTTACAATCCGACGGTCCCGATATGTAGTGATCCGACGGTTCATTCTCTCCTCGGTACTACCGACACTTGATCCGTGGCTTAACACCCGATTGGTCCATGAATTCTATTTAAAGCGCATGGAGGGTCATTTGTAGGTTAACCGTTCACGAGAGAAGCTTATGTAAATTTTCATTCTTTTATTAATAAATTGCGTGAAGTGGTTGCATTGGCTCAGGCCATGGACTGTTTCCCTCTTTGAGGGTTTTAACCACATCAAAATATTGGTGTATTGATCTGTGATCTGTGTGTGAGCAGTGTCCTTTGGTGTTCTTTCTGAGGAACTTACCTTGTAAATTCCTACACGGCTCTCGAAGTTCACAACCCGAAAAGTTGCCAAAAATAGTAAATCATGCCACAACTAAGGAAACTGAAAAACTGAAAGAGACAGTGGTGGGGGTCCAAGTGGAATAGGCGGGTGGTCACCAACATCCACCTATATCACTTCTTGTATTAAAACATCACCAATTCCATTTCCTAAGACATCACATTCCACAATAAAGGTTTTTGTGAAGTTTGGCATAGCTAAGCTCTGATACCAAATGTTATGCAACCAAATCACAAAATAGAAGAAAAGATAAATCAATCTTTTAAAAATTAGCCTCTTCGAGGGGGAAACCTCCTTTGTAATACATAAATGAACAATTCTTGGATGATACAAATGACATATAATAAGAGTCTAAGGGGTCAAAATATAATAAGAGCCTACATAACAATAATAATGTAAGGACACAACAATAACAATAGTGGGCTTCTATGGGGCATAGCAATAACAACATGGAGGATACATGGGCACAACAATAACAATAGGGGGGTACACTAACAATAACAATAAGGGGAATACACTAGTATTATAGGGACCTAACAGTGGGATGCTATCATCATGATATTGCAAAGTTTGGTCGAACTTGAACACCCCTTAAGATAATTTAATTCCCCTAAAAGTGACTTCCATCCTCAAGCCCTTCCAACGAAGTTTGAACCCCAAGACCTCGTGAACATTGAACCCCATTCAAACCAACGAATCTATATCTCATATATAAAAATATAACAATACATTACTTTCATAATACTTAAATCCCTCTCCTACGTTTTGCTCCTTGTACCAACCATCTTTAAGTCTCCATCCTTGCAACAATGGAAAGACTTGAAATATGTAGCGTTACATAAATTACATGGAGTCCATATATGTAGTTTTGACTGAAAATTTGTTAGAATGAAGCATATTTTTAGATAGTTGGTTTTCATTTAAAGACTGAAAGAATTTGGGAAGCAAGTTGGTGATGATAACATAAACGACATTGTCTACCAAGGGCGAAAATTGCTCGCGAAAATTGCTCACATCCAAAAATCGCCAAAATCTGGTAATTTTTTATTTTTACTCTGACAGTGAAAATATTTGAATCATATTTTTATGTTGAAAATAAATTCAATGTCATAAAAAAAACCTAGAACCCGCAAAATTTTGAAGTTTTACGAACTTTTATCAAAATTGTACTAAAATTTCTATATTTTTCCAAGCAAATTTGAAACCTAAATTAAACTACCCCTAATATAAAACAATAATACTGGTTTTCCTCTTTCGTTTTTATTTTTTTGTTATCTTAAACAAATCGAGAATCAATTATATCAACATATGTCAATATTAAATAGTCACGTAGTGGAATCCATCCGAACACTAACTATAATTATTTTAAAACATTTATTTTATTATAGATATTTCAATCGCATGAAAAACAATTCTACATGCACATGGGAAGCATGAACTCATCTTAAAATCTTGTCCACCACGAATTTCCAAGACATTTATGGATGATAACATTTAAAGTCGTTGTATCATTTTTGGTAAGCAGAATTGACGATGTGGGATAAATTGAAATTTGAGTTACGGTATTAAATTGTGTGTTAACTTAGATTTTATAAAGGATGTTGGTTGATTATGACAGTAGGACGGTGGTTATGGAAGTCGAAATCCGTTAAAGAGTGTGTAACAACACACTTGAGGAATCAACTAGTTATGAAAATGGATGGCTTTGAAGCACGCAATTTAAGTGGAAATCTGTTAAGGAGAGTGTAACAACACATTTACGGAATCAATTAGCTCCGAAATGGATGGCGTTGAAGCACGCAATCTATACTCTATCGTCAAAGCAATTGCTTAGTTTTTGATGAGTAGGAAGAGGCGGGCATGGGTGCATCATTTTTTTTTTTTATTAAGGGAGGACTTGAACCTGGACCTTAGAGGATTAAGACCTTTACCTACTGGATAAAAAAACATATTTTAAATAACAAAAATATACGATCTTATGAAAAAATTTATCATCTAATTTATGGGGGCAAAAAAAGATAAAAACGCTTGATAATTGGATTGCTCCATTCGAATTACAATTTTTTTTAACTAAAAGGAGATTGAATTTCATTGAATTCGGAATCAATTATGATAAACAAAGTTTGTTATCATATAAATATTATTTGTAAAACATATGATAAATCATATCTATAAATAAATGTCTTGAGTACAAAAGTGATGACATCCATTTACACATCTTTTAATGATTTGGATAATTTTTTCTACATTAAAAAAATACAACTTCTTTTTATACAGTGAAAAAATCTATCATAACTCATCAAACCAACAGTGAGGTCAACCATCTTTTGCTAACCGCGAATGCAGATTAACTCATCACCGTTTTTCAAGGAAAACCACCCCACTTGGAATAACACGTTGGTAGTCCGTAAGGGGTGTTTTTCAAGGAAAACCACCCCACGTAGAATAACCAGTTGGTAGTCTGTAAGGGGGCAAGGTTTCACTCGTGGCATATGCTTCTGGGTCTTGGGTCATTAATTTGTTTCCTTACATCTAAAGAAGATGAGCTCTTAGCCAAGCAAAAGCAATTTTAGGGGATACTCCAGTGCATATATATATATTGCCCACATAAAAATATATTTACTTTTTTTGTTTTTTAATTTAATATGCAAATACCATGAGTTGCCACAGGCTTTTAAATCGCCTAGTAATTAATGAGGAATCAAGATTATGTTATCTACTCTTATTTGGAAATATTCTTTTTTTTTATTTTTACATGCCCTTTACAATAATTATAGCAGTGGTCTATAACGCGACTTTTTGAAAGCCTTTTCGGCGGATTTCTCCGGTCAAAATCCGGCAGCAATTCATCGGAATCCCAAGTTTGATAGCTAGTTTCTGCACAATCAATGGCTCCCAGGGGTTTTTCAGGGCGCTGAATCCAAATATGCAGTTAAAAAACCATTTTAACTGCTAAAAATCAAAATTTAACCTCATTTCTTCCGCCGGATTTCGTCACCGGAATCTCCAAAAAGTCGCATTATAGACAACTCCTTTTTGCAAGGGTCAAATATGACATTACAGACGTACCCATCAACCATGATACGCTTAAAAAATATGTTTATAAAGTGGGTGTCCCAAACATGTGGGGAAAGTTGAGAGGAAGGTCGCGTTTTTACGAAGGTAATATGAAAATTGCATATAATAAACCTTATATATTAAGGTTCTCTTTTGGATGTTGCTCCTCCATGAGTAAGGTTCACATGAATGTATCCAGTTAACCAAATTGCATATAATAAACCTTATATATTAAGGTTCTCTTTTGGATGTTGCTCCTCCATGAGTAAGGTTCACAGGAATGTATCCAGTTAACCAAATTGATATTGTAGGTTAGTTGTACCAAATTGATATTTTATTCCATTGTATTTAGTGAGAGGTTTTTAGTTTATTTTTTTTTTTTAATTTGGTAGGAATTTATTGAAATCACAAGTTCGATTGAGCTTATTCTACAGCACAATATGAGTCTATCGGTTATGAAAGTTGAAATTTTGTTAATTTTGATCAAAATAAAAAACAATTAAAAATCTAAAAAAATAAATAACTAACTATACAAAACATTTAAATATTGTTGACTCATAAAAAATTTGGATGTGAAAAAATTGGATCCCTCGGGGCTCATGTTAGTTGGATCCCTCTAAGTTCATGTTAGATTAGTATTTCAAATAGATCTATGTGGGTAACCCCTGCATAATCGAAGTGTTTTTGGATTTTTCAGGGCGCTGAACCCATATATAGAATAAAAACCAGTTCAAATAACACAAATCAAAATTTCACCTCAAATTTTTTCGTTCCAAAATTTCAAAAAACAATTCACACTTACATATAATTAAATATATATATATATATTATATATAGTTTATTGGGGCGAAAAATCCTTAAATATGGTAAACTAATTTTTTTGGTATGGACAGATATTAAAATAATAATAATAATTTTGTTCGCATTGTTCGTTGGCCGAAATCCTTGAAAATAGTAAACTATTATTTTTTTAGCATACGCAGATATTAAAAGGAGTTGTAAAATAAATAGTTTTGCCCGTGTTGTTCGTTGGTCGAAATCCTTGAAAATTGTAAACTATTATATTTTAGCGTCCGCAGATCGTGTTAGTAGGGAAAGTTTAAGATATTACAAGGGAGAGGATGCAAGTGATTCTCCTCTTATAATCGAGATACATCACGTATTTGTTTTATTTATTTTTAAACTATGATTCGAGTGTTATATATATATATATAGAGTGTGTGTATATATATTTGGAAAAAAAATCGTATATATATTATAATTATTAATATGGATTTTAAAAATATCTAAATATATTATTAGAAAATAATATTATATTCTATATAAGTATTTATGTATTTTTTAATATTAATTATTTTGACTTTGATAGTGTAGATTTAAATGATGGTTTTTTGGGAAGGTTGTGATTTTAAATTAAAAAAAATAAATTATAGATTATATATATTTTATGAAGTTTAAATCATGGCTAATCCATTATATTATTATTATAACTATAAAATAATAGTTAGGAGATAATATTATTTTCGGGCATTATTTTGAGATGGTTTTTTATTTATCTATTTTTGCATTCTACATACAAAATGTGTTATATATGTATTTGTTTTATTTATTTTTTTAAACTATGTATGGTACTATATATTGAAATTAAGAAAATTATTGTTTTCTATATATATATTATTTTTTAGAAGAGGTGTTGTTGATTTCCAAAATTTAAAAGAGAATTAATTTATAATATATATATATATTATATATATATAATATATATATTATATATAATATATTATCTATATATATATAAACTTTTAATCGTGGTTATATTATTAATTATTATATAAAATTACTAGTAAGAAAATAATATTATTTTTCACAATATTGTTGGAGGTGTCTTTATTTATCATATTTTTTTGCATTTTACATACAAAATGTAGAACACAAAGAGTCTCCTTGCTCTTTCTTCCCATATTTATATTTTAACACTTTTAATTTATTGCATTCAATGTATGTGCAACCATCAAATTATTTTTCCTTATTTACATTTTTACAATTTTGCATTCAACATACCAAATGCAATCTTATTACACTTTATCCTTTTGGTATTCCTTCTCTTAGTCATGTTTTCACATTACCAAATCATTGATTTAAATTGTTATTTGCTCCTCCTCTCACCTTTACTACATGGAAATCAAGTTATCCTCTATCAAATTATATTTTGTAAAACCTATTATAGTTCAATTGTTAATCGACAATAACGATAAGCGTCACTTGTTATTATATCTAAAAACTAGCTAACTTATCATTGTTATTAAGGAAAACTATACCACCTGTAACAACTAGTGATTCATTAAAGGGAAAACATATATATATACCTATTATAGTTCATATGTCAATTAGTAATAAGGATAATCATCACTCGTATTATCTCTAAATGCTAGCTAATCATAATTCTTATTAAGGAAAACCATGCCACCTATAACAACTAGTGATTCATAAGACGGGAAACTTTCACTCTTGCTAGATGTCCCTATGCCTTAGGCTATTAACTTATTTTGTTACGTTTAAGGAAATGAGTTCTTAGCTAATTAAAAATAGTTTTAAGTCTTATTTCAAGATGAAAAGACTATTTCAATCTAAATAATATTTGCATGAAAGTCAATATCATATATTTTCATTATTAAGATTATAACAATGGAGTCATTAAGTAAGATCCAACCTTAATCTTATACATGCAATCAAATATTACCCTAAATCATTTCATAAAAGGTTGATAAAAACAATGCAAATTTAATATAATTTCCAAATTTTTATATGAAAAAACGACTAAAAGAGTTTACAATAACTTTATAATTGATCCGGATTTAAACAGGGACGCAACAAATTACAGATATAACCATAAATACAAAGATGCAGTAGAAATAACACTTCATTTCATTAATATCAAACATGCTTACAAATAGAACAGAAATAAAACTATCTGAGGCGATGGTAGCTTATCTTTGAGAAGAGATGTGGCAGCGACATGTGATGCAGGAGCATCGAGACCCTCTTTAGTTGTAAATATGGAATAGAAAAGGGGGGTGTGATTATTTTGAATATTTTGTTATTTTTAATAACATGGGGAGTGTTTTTAGGCATAAAAGCAATAGATGTGGATAAGGAAGGCTTTTCTATTTTAGAATAGGAAAAAAGATGGGAAAAAGCCTCAAGATGCTTTTGCCATGTGTATCCATTGCATGTAGACTCTTAGAGGTTTTAGTTGAGTGATTTTCGGATTTTTTTTTAGATCATGCTAAGTTTTATAAATTATGAAGCCTCAAAGGCATTGAAAATCAGAGAGAGAGGGAGTGAGAGTGAGGATGAAGAATGAGAGGCTATGAATAGGCCATGATTTCTCTTGTAAATATTTTATTTCTTAATTAATTAATTCAGTGATTTTGTGTGCATATGTATTGTCTGGAATCTCAAAAATTATATGGTTCGATTTATGGATTGGTGTATATTTTTCTATAATTGAGTTTTGTATTGTTGAGGCGTGGTTGAATTACAGTTAAATGCAGATAACAATTTGGCCAAGAGATCCAAACAAAATACGGTGGCTATTGAATAAAATGCGTGGTAAATAGAAGGCGACTAAGGAATTAATTTGTGTTGTGTTGAATTGTAGAGGTATCGTGTGAAAAACATTTTTATATGAAGTGAAGTTATAGCGTTAAATGCTGAGATGCATGTTTATAAGCACATTGGTGAAAGATTCTGGGTTTTGCAGGGTTGACCTTGCATCAAGTGGTATCAGAGCCGGAACAGTTTCCTTTGAAGGTTCAAGTGTTTTTTTTATTGCATGTGATGATTTTTGAGACTCATGAATATTGATTTACAGGAAGAGTGAAGAAATCTCAGCGGGAGGAAGGAGAAGGAGAAGTGAATGTGGGAGAACCTGAAGATTCAACAGAGGTTGAGTAAAGTTGCAGATGGGAGAAGCCTACATGAGCAGTAGAGGGTGCTCAAAAGGTTCCAGCAGAGGAACTATGATTACCAAAAGGCCAGATCTGGAGGAAAGGATTGGTGAGGTAAGTAGCAGAAAGAGAGCTTGTTGTGGCAGAGGCTTCATGCAACGCATATCTAAAGAACTTATGGCGATGGAGAAGGCTACTAAAATTCATAAAGGAGAGAGAAGAGGTTCAAAGAAATGCCACAAAGGTGAGATGACTGCAGGAGTTCGAGAAAGAGAGATTGCAGAAATAAAGGCACAATTACAGGTACTGGAAAAACGGTTGCAGGAGCAAGAAAAGCAGAAAGGAAAATGGATCTTTCCACTGAAGGGAAAGAGAGTGATCTGGCGACAATTGCAGAAGAGATTGAGGCAAATTCTGGTTGCCTTGGAGAGAAAGGGACTTAGAATTCTTGTGCCAGAGATGAAATTTGAAAATCCCACATGCAGATTGGTTCAAAGGAAACTGTTGAAGGAAGCAGTGAAGACTAAAAAGACTTGCAGTTTAAAAACTGATGAGTTGTGTATGTTTGCAGGTGATGTGATTACAGGTGCTGAGGAGGATGTGCCATCTTGTGAAACTGTTACAGCACAAGAAGAAGTGCTTATGGATGAAGCGCAGAAAAGGGAGGTAACAGTTGATACTGTTGAACATTTTGTGCAAACTGAGAGTTTACATGCAGGTGATGAGATGGTAATAACAGGAAGCTTGGCTTGCGAAAATATTGAAGATTGCACAGAAATCTTCTCAAAGGAGATGATAGGTTTATGGTAGGAGTTAAATGTTCTAGAGAAGAAACTAGAAGTACAGAGGATAAGAATTCAAAATATAAAGGCAGAAATGAATGAAAATAAAGAGGTTTATGAACCAGAATACAGATGCATTCTTAGAGAAGATGTTGCAGAGGGACAGGAAGTTTGGGAGGCAGCAACATCCATAGTGACAGCTCAGACAACAGTGATGGCAGCAGAAGAGGCACTGATGCCTTGTGATTTTTATTCTAACAATTGTTTTGTGAATACAAGTCTTACTAAAGAAGCTCGAGAAAGTTTGCTGGACAAAGAAATTGATTTAATCAGAAGAATCATGTTGAAAGGGTCTCAGAGAAATACATCAGCAAGGAAGAGAAGCAACGGAAGCAGCAGCAAAGGAAAGACAGTAGAAGATTGTGAAAGTGTAGCTAGTGGAGCGATGCAGAATAAAGTGTGGAGACCTGGAGAAGAACAACAGACAAAAGCAGCGGCAACTGGAAACTTGCAGAACAAAGTATGGGATCCAGGCACATGATCAGGAGATCATTATTAATTTTATGGTTGGGTGTATGATGCAGGAGCATCAAGCCCGTTTTTCATTTGTAAATATAGAATAAAGAGGGGGTGTGATTATTTTGAATATTTTGTTATTTTTAATAAAATAGGGAGTGTTTTTAGGCATAAAAGCAATAGATGGGGATAAGGAAGGCTTTTCTATTTTAGAACAGGGAAAAAGATGGGAAAAAGCCTCAAGATGCTTTTTACCCTGTGTATGCATTGCATGTAGATACTTAGAGCTTTTAGTTGGGTGATTCTAGATCATGATTAGTTTTTATAAATTAGGAATGCTGAGGCATAGAAGAAAGAGAGAGATAGAGTGAGGGAGAAGGAGTGAGAATGAAGAATGAGAGGCCATGAATTCTCTTGTAAATATTTTATTTTTTTCTGAATATTATGTGCATTCTTGTTGTGTGGATTTTCAGTTTTATATATTGTGTAAGGCCCTATGGTTAGTTTTAAGTTTATGTGCATGAATGCAAAACATCCTGGGTTTTGCGGGTTGCGGCCTGCATCACCTTGCCCTCCACAATTGTAGCATATCAACTGACCACGACCTCTTCTAGGTCCTCCTTCACCTCAGCCTCATCTACACCCATGAAATTCAGTTCACACCACTCCAGCATTCTAGTCTAGGGGACGTGATTCAGCCTGAACTCTATAAGTGGGAGTTCTATCCATCATCATCTCATAGCTCCTATAGGTACACTCATCATGCCCCACCGACCTACAAAAATTATAGAACAATTGCTGCGAATTTTGTGTATACTTTTGTAACAAATGACAGTTGTTCGTAGCATGCTTTCCACCTATTTTGCAAATCGCGCACCACAAGGTAGGTGTCATGCTAGGTCTTTCTTGTGCTTCCAGCCTTAACGGCATTGATCCTCCTCCCGTGAGGTAATTTTCAAACAGTGGGCAATGGTCCTTATCATGACCCTGGCCCTTACATTTTACACACCACACCTCTTCGTGCACTTCTGATCGAGTTGTTTTGTCTTGTTTCAGACTCTGCATCTCCAACCATAAATTTTTCAAATGTGCGTGGATATGCTAAACTCCCAAGTTAGCATCTTGCATTGGGGTCTCATGAAGCCTAATCGCAAACTCTAAGGCCTCCGCCTAAGTCATTAACTTCTGTTGCGATAGTGCGCTCCTTAAATGTGGTGTTAGCAATGCTACAAACCATTCACGATGTTGTCCATCCATTAGATTCATATTAGCTTTGCGAATCATACACTTCAACCTCTGATCCAATTCCCAAGGAGTCTCACCCGATAGGATTGTGATTTATTTCAATCCAATGATCGACTGTGCTTCAGACTTTGGCCTGCTAAATTCTTTGTTTAGCGCTGCTTGGATATCTGTGATTCTTGCATTTGGATTATCATTGGAGTGCTTAATATACTAGGTCAGTGTGCAGTCTCACATGGTGCTAATCAATGTCACTTTATTTATATTGTCATCTATAACTCCCTGTGCTTCCCATACGGCTCTTACCACGAACCAAAATTGGTCTGGATCCTCATTTCCCAATCCCTTGAACACAAGCAACTTGATCGTGCTTACCATATTGACTTACGGTAGTGGCGAAGGTGGTACTGTTGAAGATGGAGGTGAAGGCAGTGAAGCTGGTGGTGGTGTGGGTGGGGGTGGTATTCACGGAATTATTTGGCTTATTAGATTGATCACACTTCACGGTGAAACCTTCACGATTTATTCCTCGTCCCATCGTGGAGGTGAAATCAAGGGGCTAGTTTATGGTACCTTATTTCCTTCATTCCTGTAAGTTTTTCCGCTTCGTGTAGCCTCGAACATCAATGTAATTGTATAACCCTCTTTTCACACAATAACATTTTAATCCAAGTATTCAAAGGCTTTACGTACTGACCTCGCGGTCCCTTGAGAAATCCTCGCTCTGCCTCGCTGTAGCTAACTGAGGTGTGAACCACGAACTCACTAATGAATCCTCCTATAATTCGATCGAGCCAGTGATCAATGGCACACATGATCTTATCCTCCAATGCTTCCAACCTTCATACTATCTCTGGGGTCCACACAATAGGATTGTCAACTTTCCACCTTCCTTGGCTATCTTCTAGCTTCGCAATCCACTCATACAGCTTAGTAGGAAAAGATGCGAAGAAGATTTTGTGGATCTCTGTGTATAGGTATCAGTCTAACCACTCATCTTTTGTTAGTAGCTGGTTCATGTTCTCCTACACTGCGAACTTGTAAATCCTCCTGTCCAACCAACCTTCAATTTCCTTCTTAGTTGGATTCTAGTGCTACGACATCAGACATCTCTATGTAGATTCCAGTCCTAGGAATGGAACCATTCATTGGATTGAGGGGGCCTGACTTAGGTTCGGAGTTAATTATCCAAACAAATTGCTACACTATTGTCCCTTTTGGCATTAGCTAGTGGTGTGCGGACTGAAGTCTCACCCGAAGTAGTATCGGGGATGCTGGAACCAAGTTTTCGCACCCTGGAGATGTTTGAGGAGTCAATTTAATCCAACTGTGCCTACCTTCGCGCAGGCTGATCCATGCACTATTCTGACCTGCAAGAGACCTTCGCAATTTATTAGGATCACCTTTTGCGTAGCCCTAAATAGGGGCTGAGATGTTTTCACGCTGCTAGGGCAACAATCTGCACTATTTCCCCAAGTTACACATCATATCTTACGTATCTTCTTACAATTGTTAGTTAACCTCATGTAAACAGATAACTTATCTCACATTTACTTAATCAACACAATTAGACATGTGCACGCACCATATAGACAACAAAAATGCAATTTATACCCAATATATTCGATATAAAAAATAGGAATTAAATACACAGAATTGATGTAAAACTTCTCTTTATTAAGGCTTCAACAGTTACAGACTCGACTCGCCCTACTCACTCAAATACAGGGGTTCACACACTTAACTGTGGACTACTAGGCCTCTACGCACTCAACTATAGATCCTTCTCCTACTCTATGACCCAAAGACTTGACTCTACGCTTAGATATTCTACTATCCTTCTATTCCATCATAATTTCTTCTAATTCTATTATTATGTCTCAACTACTTAGAGCCTCGCTCTATTTATACAATCCCATGGTCCGCAAACCATGGGTAGATCTATAAAATCGACATTACATTACAAAATTGAGGGCGGACAACCCTATTACTCATTTATAACTTCGCGCTCTATGCCCACAAAGTGCGGAGTCTTTACGTCTGATTTACAACTTTTAACCAACTGGGATTTCAGCCCCAAAACTTTCCTTGGGGGATCGCATGCCCAACACCTAACTACACAATATCTCAACCTAAAACAACACATCAAGACGAATGTCCAAGTATAAGCCTATAACATTCACCAAATAACAATGAAAAAAAAAATTATGCTACTAATCCATACCTCATGTAGGAAATTTGCATAGTTTTTAAGAAGAAGTGAGTTGCTTAGATTTGCCTCCAACATTTTCTGATAGTAACTTTTATACAATGAGAAAGAAAAACAACATTGGAGAATTTTTTATTACCACTACCAATGCCATATCCTCTAGCTATATGCATGGCCTTGTCCATAGTCTTCAACACAGATTGTGAATTTCTCATCATGGGATTCGAACTAGAACCTTCTTTTCCTCCTCCTTCAGACCTCAAAACCTCATTCTCTCTTTTCAAGATAGATAGACTTTCACTTCTTGTTTGGCAAAGAAGAACTAGAACCTTATGGGTTAGTTTTAAACTCTATGGGAAGCTCATATGGACCTCTCCTTCCAAGTACCAGCTCCCTAATCCAAAAGCACCAAAGTTGGATAATAGATTTGCAGATTTGCAATGGTTGAGGCTAGACTCTGGCTCCAACACCTTCAGAGCCTTAATGGAGCTCATAATGGGACTAGAAGAACTTCAAAGCAACATTTTTGTAGAGAATAAAAACAAAATCCAAATGAAAAAATGCTAATATCTTATGAAACTCAGTTCAAAATCATTTTATTTCATCTCAAGATCAAGGAACATAATAGTCTCAGATGGAATATTTCTACCAATTGGATCTTTTTTACTTGCACTAAATTATCAGGGCCTGCTTTTACTCTTAAAGTGTTGTAATCAAATCTCAACATGGCTCTGAGAGCTTCGAAGCATATATTTCTAAATGATGTGTATCGATGCATGAAAACCTACTTTGATCAAGGATGGAAACCTACTCAACTCTTATAAAAGGACTCTTGCTGAAAATTCATTAGGAAGAATCCTATGCTTAGCTTGTCAAACAATGATGGGATGGGATGTATTTGTTTTAGAGATCTGCAAAAGGTACATGACAAATGAAATGCTAGATTCTTGAAACATTTGTGAGGATCAATTTCAATGGTTTCAGTTAGAATTCTCATAGGAGAATGATCGACTTCAACTGAATTTGGGTCCCCAAAAGAAGAAAATAGGAAACAATTTAAACTTCAAAACATGACCTTTATTCTATTTTATTTAGATGAAAATAAAAACTATTTCAATTTTTTTTTAAATGATCATAAACAAAGTATCTGACATCGGGAAGGGGTAACCCTTGATTTATGAGTGTACTATGTTGTTAGACAATGATGGGTTGGGATGTATTTGTTTCAAAGATACAATCCTTAGAAACATAAGGACTAGCATTCAAGAGAAATTGTTGAGTGAGGAGGTATCTCCAGTGACAATAAGAAAATAGTTTCATATTCTTCCCTCAAATTCACTCTGTATATATGTTTTCTAAATAAGTTGATTTTAATGTTTATTAGCGTTCCATTCTTGATCCAGGTTGATCCTCAAAATGCTAAAAATTCAACAGTCTCAGATTCCCATGAAACCAATGCCAACTCGAAGAACTAATTACATTGATTCCAATGGTATGTTCGGTTTTCAAAGTGCCCTCCATATGAGGGAGAAAATTCACTCTGAATTTTTGTTCAAACAAGAAAAAAATGGGCAAGAACATGCCAAGTGGCAGTCTCAGAATAGGGCATGTGTAAATCTCATAGCAGGGAATGTGACATTCAAACTACCAAGCGAAGAGGTCAAACTACCAAGGTGTGAGTCGAAATTGCGACCACTGTCCCGACACCACAAAACTTTAGTAATAGACCACGCAGGTCTTTGTTGTACAATGGGTGCAATAATATATTTAAATGTTAATTGAATTGGCTATGATGGAAAGGATTGGCGGAGCCCGCCATATCTAGAAGGCCTGCCAAACTCTCATTTTGTTTATTGGTGCTACCAAAAAACACTACCGAAGTCTCCAAACTTGGTGTGGGTGAAACTATAACACAACACTAATTCCTACGTTAAAAAAATTGTTATAACCCATATTCCAAACTCTGCGATACACAAGATTATATATATGTTAAAACATATGGTTATTAACCATATGTCATATATGGTCGAGGGTTATCCCAAATGTGCCATGGGGATACTATATTTGTCGTCGTCGGTGTAATTTCTAAACTATATGCCATGTGTAATATTTTGTTGCGTCGAAGTGGTATGTTGGAAATTCAGATATGATCCTGTTGACGGTGTTGGACCCGCCAACATTAAAGGGATCACCCTTATATGAATTCCCAACTAGACCTCACACCTTTTGGTGTGGGAGTCCCATTGAATATGGTGGCCCGGTTTCCATTATCTTAAAGATTTGCCTCAACCCTTAATTGTCAGGATAGGAGAGTGGTCTACTTTATCTTTCAAGAAGTGAGGCTCACATGCTGTAAGTATCACTTCTGTCAATTGTTCTTTCACCATAGAGGGAGAGGGTGGGAGTGAGTCCCAAGTTGGTTGGGAGAAGTCCCAACTCTACTAGGAACACACAACACAATAGGACATGCACAGCTTCCAACAAAACTGTCCACACAGATGCAGTAGTCACAACACACAAGGGAAGATAATATGTATAACACTCAGTGGATTAGTCCGCGTGAGTACAACAGTTCTTATAGCAAGTTTTATGTGACAGGTTTGTCTGATTTCTGGGAGAGTAATCAACACGGGCAAGACAACGTTAACAACATATACAACACATTTTCATTAACATATATGTATTACAACAAGTGAATTAGTTCAAGTGTTAAACACAGGTTAAAGCAACATGCATTACAAGTGTTCAAGATTAGTCTTGCAACAGTTACAATACATGTGTGAAAACATGTAGGTCTATTAGCAAGCTTCTGAACTAAGCGAAGGTTCCAAGACACATCATTAAACCATACATCACTAACCCCGTAAGCAGGGTGTTGGAGCCAGTACTTACTCCTCAAAGAAAATATCACAGTCTCGTAAGGCTATGTGGGAGGAGTTTTGGTGAAAGGTTATTTGCATGTAAAAATGAGGGGGTATTTATAGGCAGTGGTGAAATTGACCCTTGTGGCTATTCGAATACCCTAATGACTGTTTGACTTCCATGACTTTTCAACTTTACATGACTCTTCATACAACAAGTGGGTTTCTTGGAATTCCACATTACATTACATTGATTGACAATACGACTCATGGTACAGATGTGGACGACATGACTCATGACAAGACTCGACAAGATAGTGGTGGTACATTCATGTTGTTGTTGGTATGCATGTTGAACTGCAGTGTTGCTGGTGATGGATGTCCTCATGGTGTGTCACAGCTTTACCTCCACATGGAAAAATGCATGGAGTCTTTGATGGCCTTTGGTTCGCTTGATGTTACATTCACACATTTCTCCTTGCTTGGATGTTGGTCAGCTCGACAGGTTTGTCTGTTCCATGAACACATCTTTGCATGATCATCCGTTCACGAGCACATCTCTTTGCATGCATCATTTATTCATCTGTTGGCGAACATGTCCTTCTGTATGTTCTCCCTTTATTCATCCCACCCATCATCATGCCATGTTTGTTTGTGTACCTATATCTATAGTCACCCCTGATAAGATGACATCAAATCCATAAATCTCCTAGTCTACCATGATGCATGATTTTTTCGGATGTAGGTGACCTGGAGAGGAGACAAAGTTGCAAGCTGGGATGGAGGCTCTGGAAATTTCTGATGAAAAATGTGCAGGAGTCACTGCATGATGAAGATGGGCGATCCAGATCAACAATGATTGTTCGCAGGGTCCGGCTCAGCTTGAGGACAAGACTATGCAATTTTTGGGAGGAATAGTCTAAGTTGCGGGAAGGTTGGGTAAGCAAAATCTGCGTAGTTTCCAGAATGAGTGGGAAGCAGGAGCTTGGTAGATAGAATTGCATAGTTCCATAGGGGAAATTGCAATTAGCTACTGGGTCAATAGCAACAAAAACTGGCAGTCAGCTGTCGGGAGCTTGGCAGTAAAAACTATGTAGTTCCTATAGGGAACTGGTAGTTAGCTATTGGAGCTTAGCAACAAAAACTGGGCAATTCCTTGAGGGAACTGGAAGCCAGCTACTGGGAGCTACTAGCGGGGAAAATTACACTAATGCTGGGAGGTTTCCTTGCTGATCACCTCTATGCGGGTTCTGAGCTAAGTGGACTGCTAGGCAATACAGGGCGTGCTCATGAAAACTGCGCAATTTTTGGTTCTTCTGCGCTGTTCTTGGTGAAAATCGATTGAGTTGATGGTGGGGTGATGGTTTGGCTGTCAAAGGAGAATATGGTCATCAGAACTTCAGGAAAGTGACTAATTGTATCAACGAGTGAAAGATGCATACGTGATCTTGCAAACACGCACTTACATGACTTGACAACGAGATGACTCAAACCATCTAGACACACATGCTTAACATGACTGACTGACGATCTGAGCAAAAAGTGTGACACTTGTGATTGATCGTTGGTTGACCATGATGAAGGTTACGCAATAGTGTATGTGGCTCTGTATCTGAACGCGATAGATGTTTGCATAGTGAACACAACATGTACGAATGAAGTGAAGACCTTGAGTATGAATAGAACATGGTCACAAGAATAACATTGAAATCAACATGCAAAATCTATACGTGCAATGATCAATAAAGGTGGGTGCAAGGACTCACATGAGCTCATGGAGTGAACCCGAGTGCATGCGGTCATCAAGTAAAACTCTCAAAGGAGGCTTCGAAATTGGATGTAGGCCAAAATTTTGGAGGGTGGTTGTAGCCACTACAACACTTGGTGACACACTAGTAGAACTCTAGCTTCTCTATTTCAATTCATTGATAGCATAGGGCCTTGGTCTCTCAGGGAATATTGAATCATTGTGCAAGTTAATTAAGCTTCCCATTTACCCCATGGACATAAATGGTTCACCTTTTGCCAACTTAGTCAAACACAATCAAAATTTCAGCATGATCACAGTGTTTTGAAATCAGGAAGGGTAATTTAGCTCGCAAGTTTAAGATTTTTAGAGTATAAGTTACCATCTGTAGTGTTTCTGCACTACCAGTAGGCCTGGACAGAACCCCAGTGGAGTCATGCAAGAAAACACACATTGTTCCACTTCCAGTGAGCCTACTCAGTACTCCGGTGGAGTTTCATGCTTCACCTCTCTGTGCAGGAAGCCTTTCTCTTCTTTCGCCTTTGTATTTTTTAAAGATGATTGTGCATAGGCACTTATTTATTTTTGCGGTGGAAGAGGGATCCCAAATTATTGAGAGTAGAAGAGGTTGTTCCTTTAGAGAAGCATGTAAGACCTTTGACATAGCTTTTCTCATTTAAATTTTCCCTTCTCCTTTTCCACTAGTTGGATGAGCTTGAACACAAAGAGAAGAAAGCTAAGTATAGGCATGAGGCTTCCTAGTGTGGACACAAGTTCGTGGTTGGACCAAAACTTCCCTTGTGGACAGCTCTTATTTTCCGTCAAAAATTCATCAACCGAAGGTTATGACCAAGCACAGAGAAAATAGACACAAGACTAGCCAAGTGTTGTAGTGTCACAAGTCTCTTCATATATCAACCACATACTCATTCAAAAGCTAGAACGCAATAAATGGAAATAGTTATTTCTCAAAACAAAAATAGTAAGGTATTAATAAAACCAAACAAATGAAAAAAAAAATAGTAGGCAAATCAAACAAAATGAAAACAACAACAATCAAACAAAGCAACCAAGTCAGCAAGCAAATAAACATGCAAAATTGAAAGCGAAGAAAAGAAAAAAATCAAACACTACTCCTACTCCTACATTAAACGGTCAGGGTTATGTGAAATGAAATTTCCAGTGAAACTACCGTAGGTGTACCTGACCTGCAGTCACAAAGATATGAGTGATTCAAATAGATAAAAAATAGTGTGCAACAGAAAATGAAAAAAATTGAAAAACTTGCACATGAGAGAGAAGGTCTCACCTGTGGGTAGAAGAATGTGCCACAACCACCCAACACACATACTTACCTCTTCCATGACTCCCGTTTTTCAACAAACCTAAGAGGCCTCTTGCGAGTGCGTGTTGTTCTGCACCAAGTTTCTTAGTGAGTGAGAGGAAGGACTGAAGCTTGTTACCTGCAACACAACTTGCCAAGTAAGATTGTTGCAGCCATTCAATGATTAGATCATAAAATTTGTGATGGTTTTTTTGAAAGATTCATGATCTTTGAGAAGATGGATTCCTGATTTGAGAGAGGGGATCACGATTGGAATCTGATACTGATAGAGAGATTTGGTCATTCTCATAAGTCATGTCAAGACAGTGAGGGCCTGCCATAGTCATCAGCACAAGCTGAGGTGCCTCACTTCCTTGACATAAATCTAAGAATAAACATGTTACACAGTGAAAATCATAGTGTTCAAAGTGACTACCATTAGATGTAATTTTGGGAAAATGATAAACTGCATGAAAACCACCCAAGGTAGAAGAAAAATTAGACGAGTCGAGCGAGATGAAAGATTCCCGGTTTGACACAAACAAGGAAAATTTTTGAACAATCGTGAAAATGCTCTAAATGAGGGAACCAAGTTCTCTGTTTGCTAGACATGATAGAGCACCCACCTACAACTGGTGAAAAAGTGTGTAGGTGTCATGGTAATCACGTAAATGTAGAAAGGATGTCAACGTTGTGAATGTGTGAAACCAATTAGGGTGTGGTGAAATGAGACTAACTTGATTCACGTGATAGGTTGTTTGCTCGTCATTACACAGGTAGATTGCTAGTGTGATGAGTGGGAATATTTGATGTGCGAAATTTGAAAAACAACCAAGGAGTTGATTACAAGAGAGAAAATCCAACACGTATGATTCCAAATAAAGATAGTCTTTGAGCTGATCAACTTCATTGTCCCATGAATGAGTGAGGGATGAACACTCCCAACCTGAATTAGATGTAAGATAGGGGCATGGAGATGGACATACTCTAATAGACTCATGGATTTGATCATTAGCAAAAATATGAAATTTTGAAATATCACACCTAGAATACTAAATATTATTTACACGAGGATGCATGTCAAGTGTAACCATGCAGATATATAGATTGTGCATGAGAAATGAGATCTAATTTGGTTTGGTGAGCTTACCAGGGTCACGAGGTCCTGTCCTAACCATCAACAGATGTTGAAGTGCCTCGACTCCCTAGCATGTCCCAAAACTTTCCAAAATTGAAAAATTTCATTTTGAGATGTGAACCAGATCATGCGTGGCTTGAGGATGGTTGTTGTTACTGATTTAAAAACTTCTCTCAGGACGATAGCCATCTCTGTCACAGGCTTCATCAAAATTTTCAGCAAGCTGACCTGCCGAGCTGTCTTCATGCAACACACAAGATGATGACGAATGGGAAGAGTCCTGTGCGTTGAGATTTTTTTCATCATGGAAAACCTCATTGCCTTGTGTCGATCGAGGAGATAACCCATGGGATGAAGAAGCAAGAGAATGTGGAATATCTCTAACACATGTTGATGTGTTGTGAATGATAGGACATAACAACAAGTGAGGTGCAGAAGAAGCTTCCATATGGATGTTTTCTTTTACTAGTGCACCTTCCAGATCTAAGTTAGAGTGTACATGACATGATAGTAGATCATATGATGTGCTTGGGTGTTCATCACAACATACGGAAGCGTGGGAGTGATGACATCCCAAGAATGGAGGTTGATCAAAATAATTGATTGTGCATGATGTCTCATCAAGATACACAGATCAAGAAGCGATCAAGACTAGAGGATTAATGTTTTGAGAGATTTTGATTGTGTCTTCATCGTCCTGCCCCTTTGTTTGTATGATGAAACTGCCTTGCACATGGCTGCAACTTTAGCCTGCAACTTGAGAATCAAGAGAGTGCACGTGGCTAGCTTATGAAGGAGATCGCTCAAGCAAGTCATGGTGTAAGGAGCCATGGCTTGTAGATGATAGATGATGGCACAGATGAAGATTAGACTCAAGACTTGGGTAATGAACGGTGATGTCCTCTTGCGGAATGGAGGGATGATTTTTCGCCATAGGCTTTCTAAACCATTTTGGAATCTCCTCCGTTGGGGTGGGAGACAGCCGAGCATATGGGTTGGGAATATGTTGTGTAGATTTCTCAGCTCTGAACTACTACAAGGGGGTACCCGCTACACAGATTTCTTAAATTTCTGGTTGCTGTGAGGGGGCACCATCTTTAAGACATGAGGTGTCTCATGATCTGCAAATGTGAAGGAAAAAGGAAAATTAGGAGGTTCACTGTCTTGGGAGACATGAACCAAGTGTTTCAAATCTTAGCTCATGAAGTCAAGGTCCAACAAATCGATCAAGAATTTAGTGACATAGGTGAAGGAAGCGGGTAGCCAAGTCCTCAACTAATTCGCCAGGATTCATTCTTAAACGACAGGTTCTTTCATAGACATCCTAGTGGTCACACTCATCGAAGGCTTGATGGAGGTCCTTGAGGAAAGTGAGAAGGGAATGGACAAAATTAGGTGGCAAGGTATGACACCACCAATAAGCATGACCTTCAAGGGTGAGCAAGAAGAGTACATAAACAAGCTCATCACTATCGATTTCATGGGATTCACAAAAAAGAAGAAAATCAGAAATGTGCTCGATTACAGATGTTTTGTCCTCACCATCAAACTTTAACAAAGACAAATGATCGAGAAGCTCATCAAGGATTTATAACTGATTAAGGGAGAAATGAGAGAAATAGCCCAGGAGCATGAATTGTGTATTATTCATTGGGTAAGAGATTCAACCCAGATGTATGAGCTGAGCTTTTCATCTGGCGATCCTTCTAGCGCTAGAAATGTTGAAGGTGCTGGACTCGCCAACATTAAGAGGATCACTGCATATGAAGTCCCAACTAGAACTCACACTGTTTGGTGTGGGAGTCCCATCCGGTATGATGGCCTGATTGCCATTATCTTAAAGATTTGCCTCAACTCTTACTTGTCAGCACAAGAGAGTGGTTTTCTTTGCCTTTCAAGAAGTGAGGTTCACGTGCTTGGTGATTGTAAGTGTGACTTGTGTCAATGGTTCTTTCACCGTAGAGGGAGAGGGTGGGAGTGAGTCCCAAGTCAGTTGGGAGAGGTCCCAACTCTTCTAGGAACACAAAACACAACAAGACATGCACAACTTCTGATAGAACAATCCATACGAATGTGGCAGTCACAACACACAAGGGAATATAACACGTATAACACTCAGCAGATTAGTCCACGCGAGTATAACGGTTGTTATAGGAAGTTTTATGTGAAAGGTTTGTCTAATGTCTAGGAGAGTAGTCAACATAGGCGAGACAACATTAACATCATATAGAGCACATTTTCATTAACATATATGTATTACAACAAGTGAATTTGTTCAAGTGTTAAACACAGATTAAAGAAACATGTATTACAAGTTTTCAAGATTACTCTTACAACTATTACAATACATCTGTGAAAACGTGTTGTCCTATTAACAGGATTCTAAATTAAGCGAAGGTTCCATCACACATCGTTACACCATATATCACTAACCTTGTGAGCGGGGCATTCGAGCCACTAGTTACTCCTGAAAGAAAAGATTACAAACTCTCAAGGCCATGTGGAATGAGCTGAGGTGAAAATTCTTTTGCATGTACAAATGAGGGCGTATTTATAGCCAAGGATGAAACTGACCCGTGGTTGTTTGACTACCCCCATGACTATTTGAATTCCATCGCTTTTTGACTTTACATGACTCTTCATACAACAAGTGGGTATCTTGGGCTTCCACGTTACATTACATTGATTGATAATACAACTCATGATAGATAGGTGGATGACATGACTCATGACAAAACTTGACATGAGAGTGGTGGTACATTTGTGTTACTGCTGGTATGCATGTCGAGTTGCAGTGCTGCTGGGTGATGGATGTCCTCATGGTTTGTCACAACTTTACCTCCACATGGAAAAGTGCACGGAGTCTTCGACAGTCTCTGGTTCACTTGATTTTACATTCACACAATTATCCTTTCTTGTATGTTGATAAACTTGATAGGTATGTTCGTTTGTGAAAGGTGCTTGTTCATCTCTTTGTGAACACATGTTGCATGTTTGCTTGTCCATCCATCCACGAACACATCTTTGCATGATCATCTGCTCACGATCACATATATTTGCATGCATCGTTTGTTTGTTCATTGTAGAACATATCCTTCTACATGTGCTCCCTTTGTTCATCGCATCCATCACCGTGCCATGTTTGTTTATGTACCTGTATCTGCAGTCACTCATGACGGGATGACATCAAATCCATAAACCTCATAGTCTACCATGATGCATGATTATTTTGGATGCAGGTGACTGGGAGAGGAGACAAGGTTGCGAGCTAGGATGGAAGCTTAGGGCACTGCTCATGAAAATTGTGCAAGAGTCACTAGGTCATGAAGATGGGCGATTCGGATCGACAGTGACTATTTGTGTGGTGTAGCTCAGCTAGAGGAAAAAACTACGCCATTTATGGGAGGAACATTGTGGGTTGTGGGAAGATTGGGTAGGAAAGCTCTGCGTATTTTCTAGAATGAGCAAGTAGCAGGATCTTGCCAGCGAGAACTGCTCTATTCCTTAGGGGAACTTGCAGTCAGTTGTTGGGTCACTAGCAGCAAAAACTACACTATTCCTCAGGGAATATTGGTACCAGAAACT
Organism: Pinus taeda; assembly: GCA_000404065.3. Taxonomy (NCBI): domain Eukaryota; kingdom Viridiplantae; phylum Streptophyta; class Pinopsida; order Pinales; family Pinaceae; genus Pinus; species Pinus taeda. The sequence goes on from APFE031722100.1 coordinate 107,316, forward strand.
GTGCAGTTCCTGGAGGGAACTAGCAGTCAGCTACTAGAGCTTGGAAGCAAAAAACTATACAATTCCTAGAGGGAACTGGCAGTCGGCTGCCAGGAGCTGCTGGCGGGGAAAACTGTGCTGACGCTAGTTGGCTGACCTGTTGATCACCTCTGCACAGTTTCTGAGCTGAGTGGACTACTGGGCAGTAGCAGGCTTGCTCATGAAAACTACGTAATTTTCAGAGTGAGCAGCTAGTTGACTGACTAGAGGGCTGATTGGAAAAAATGTGCAACTTTCTTAGGGAGATAGGGACATGCACTAGGTGTCTGTCAAGTGTGTTTGTGCAGTTTTCTCAATGAACGGAGCAGACAAGGTCTGTAGCCTCTGCCCAATTTTTGAGGGGAGTTAGTCCTGGGGTGGCTACAGAGTCAAACTCTTTGGTTGACCAGTTTGAAGGTTGATTGGTTTGTTTGTGGGTAGCACAACTTCAAATGGCTTGCTTTGTGCTTTTGTGTTGTTCTAGGTGATAATCAATCGATTCGATGGTAGGGTGATGGTGTGGCTATCAAAGGGCAATCCGGTCATCAAAAATTCAGCAAAGAAGCTATGTGAATGAGTGAAAGATGCATAAGTGATCTTGCAAGCACACGCTTACATGCCTTGATGAAGAGACGACTCAAACCATCCAGACACACATGGTTAACATGACTCACTAACAATGTGAGCGACAAGCACAGCACTTATCATTGATCATTGATTGACCGTGATGATGTTTGTGCGACAGTGTCTTTGACTCCATGTGTGAGCTTGAAGGATGTTTACATAGCCTTATGGTTTTACTCATGGCCTTTCATTGAGTAGGGCCTTACTCAAGGAAGACTAACAAACCCTTGAATAAACTCTAAATTACCACTAATAAAATAAAGTTTTTATTAATCAAAAATTGAGAAATTACATAACTATTTTGGAAGAACACAATACTTTGTTTCAATTTGATTTCAAAGAGAGAACCATTCAAACCAAAAGAACTTATTTAAGAGTTGTGATTTAGTTAAAAATAAGGGACTCAATAGGGATCAAAATACTTCACAATTACTTCATAGAAAAAAACATCTTTTCTTAATTAAAAACTATTGTTAGTATGGCTAAGCCATGGAAATTTGAACTCTAGCATAACCATTTGGCTACCTTATGAGTCACTTAACATCATACTAGTCAATGCCACAAAATGGGTGATAAGATCCTTAAAATTAGTCCTTTTGCCCCCAAGGTTGAAAGATTTTGTATCATAATGAAAAGAAGGTTGTCCTGTGAAGAATCCTTGTATCCATTATAGTAGTTGCATGAAGATAGTCACTAATTAACACTATGAATATTCTATAACATCAATGTAAATCGTCAATTTGAAGTACACACAAACAACTTCATACCACAAGATCATCGTCAACAAATTAAATCAAGGATTCAAGTAAGATCCAACAATCATTATAAACTCTTATCCTTATGCCCAATCAAATTGATTAAGAAAATAATTATTGAAGAAAATTCAAATAGTTATTAAATAATACTTTGAGAATATTCCAAGTACATCAAGAGACTATTGGGTAGTTATACAGTACAAGGAAAACACCTTCTAGCAAAGATTTTTATGAATATTTTCAGCGTTGCAAGATTAGGGGAAATTATAAGAAAAACATCTGCTAGAACCTTGACTATTAGTAATAAAGGTTTCAATAAAGGTTTTTAATGGATTTTCACTATAACTAAAAATTTTGGGCTATTGGAGCTTCCAGTAGAGATTTTTTTTCATTGTGCATATATTGATAGTGCACACTAGCGCAACAAATGCATATAACATGCACTAGTGCCTTATGAAAATATATACACTAGGGCTTATAAATATATCCATTAAACATCAATGCAAACAACATATTTTTGAAGTTGCATTGTGTAATTTAGATATTGAAAGCACTAGGGTGCTCATAATAATAATAAACAATAGGATGCCACATAATGATATGCATTAGGATAATTCTATCAGTAATAGGCATTGGTGCACCATACTATGATGACCATGAGGGATTTAAAATATATATTACACACATTATAATAGAATAGGTAATTAACGCCTAAAATAGTGCCATAATTTAGTGTTTTTTAGTTCACGGATTATACACCATTCCCAACGCAAAATTGTCTTCTATTTTGGCTTCTAGTTTTACATCTAGTTTGCTTCCAGTATTTCTTCTAGTGTGGCTTCTAGTTTGGCTTCTAGTTTTACGTTCAATTTTTCTTCTCATTTTGCTTCCATCTTTTCTTCTAGTGTGGCTTTCAATTTTACTTCTAGTTTTTCTTTTAGTGTGACTTCCAATTTTGTTTCTAGTTTTGCTTCTAGTGTGGCTTCTAATTTTTCTCTCGTTTTGCTTCTAGTTTTGCTTCCAGTGTGGCTTCTAATTTTTCTTTCATTTTTACTTCTAGTGTGGCTTCCAGTTTTGCTTCTAGTGTGTCTTCCGATTTTGCTTCTAGTGTGGCTTCTAATTTTGCTTCTAGTGTTGCTTCCAATTTGGCTTCCATTGTTGCTTTTTTTTTTTTCTTCCAAACATCGGGAATAACATCAGGTTTAGCACTAAGATTTCCATCCAATTTGGCTTTTGATTTGGCTTCTAGTTTTGCTTCCCATTTTGCTTCTAGTGTGACTTCTAATTTTGCTTCCAATTTGGCTTCCATTTTTGCTTCTTCTTTTGCTTTCAAAAGTTATTATTGTTTTGCACACAACTAATTTAATATGGTTTATTTTAATTTAATTAGTTAAATATTTCATGTCTTTTAAATGAGTCATATGATTATACAGTGAGTCATATGAATGCATTTGAAATATTTTATAAGATAACATTTATAAATATTTTTTATGGAAATAAACATCCATACAAATTAACAACATCATTATACTTATGAAATCTTCATCAAAATAGAATCTACAACATCGAGTATATGTAAAATAATAAGATAATTATTGTAACATGATAATCATCTAAAATTAAAACCATTGAGTCAAATATCTATAATTGAAGTGAATCTGATAACATCCATCATGAGCAGTAAATCAAAAACATCATACACAATAAATATGCATCGAAATCATCAACCATTTTCAACATATAAATATTGACGAGTAAATAATAACAAGATCATCATCATCTATAACTAAAACAAGTGAAATTCACATATACTAGTATATCAATAGCATTTGAAAATGATGCATGTCCAATAGTCGACATAAGTCAAAATGATACATCATGTACAAATCATATAAATAAAAATGATAAATTATGTAAGACAAAATGATACAAGTCAATATGATACATCATATCCAAACGATATAAGTCAAAATGATACATTTCAAAAAGATACAACTCAATAATATGGTACAAGAGGCCATGAAAATGATACATATGATAGTAACCATGAAAATTGACATCATAAAAATATATCAAAAACGATCCATGATGTAGTTTATATGATAATGAATGTCATTAGTTGCTACAAACCATTGCTTCACGATCATCATCATCATCACAATCATCATCTTCATTTGTGTCGACATCGACCTCATTTTCATCTATATTTGAGTCATCATGAGCATTATCTGCCATCTCAACATTAGACCCAACATGATCTCAATCTAAGTGATGAGGATTATTTGGATCTGCTAGAAGATCCTTGTTGCGCAAAAAAAACATTTAGAATAAAAAAATTATTGTTTATTTCATGCAATAATTAATTTCTTAGTTATATATCTAATATTACAACATATGGAACAATAATCACATTAGATCATATCAAAGTGCACATACAATAATAAAATTTCAAATAAGTTACGCCTAAGATGGCATTCCAATGATGTAAAACAATCAACAATTCTAATAAATGTTCGTAAAGATCATTAAAAAAATTGTTATACAATTTAACTATGAATTGTAATTTCTACTACATAAGCTTAAGTAAAAACCCTCTCCATTTTGTGCTATATATACACTACATTTCCACACTCAAGTGAAGGGATGGTCAATGTTTCCTTTCAATGTTGAATAAGATGTAGTAAAGGTGTTGAAGATGAAATGGTTATGGGGAATGAGACTAGAGTCAACTCCAGGTGGAGCAAAAGGATCAGCAGGAATGGCACAAGTGCATTTGCAATTGGTAGCGTTGACTCTCTAGTTGCAAGAAGTAGTGAAGGGGAGCTTCCCTTTTTCTATGCCACTTCTTAGAGAAATTTTTGTGTTTGAATATCACTTTTAGAATAGCTAGGAGATAGAGGGATCGTTCCACCCTAGGCTTAGGTTTAGAGGTTAAAAAAAGTCAATTAATTGTGGGAGGATGAAAGAAGTTGACTTTAGTCTAAGAATGAGCACAAGGGAGGTGGCTTCGAGGTGACCTAGAGTTGTCCTAATACATGGGGCCTTCACTCAATGAACTTCTGACATATCATGTGCGTTCATGACATACCAAACAATACCCTTATTTTGACCACATATTGGAAAATACCTCTAAAAATCACATTATTTAACACCATACCAATATGAACCCAATACACTTTTGCAATTTAAAAAACCCTTAATTTCACTAGATATTGTAGGTATCCATTTTTTCATTAACATTTTTTACACCCCTCTATATTTTTTCCTTAATTTTGAGCTCCCTTTTTTATATTTGTCAATATAAAAACCCTTTATCCCGTATTATATGCTCAATATATTATGCCATTTTTTATTCAATATATATCCCCCAACATGAATGCATATGGTATGGTATTGCTCTGTTAGTGAATACCTCGTCTGCTAAAAAGATGCTACAAGACTGCAATAAAATTATAAGCTAATTATTCATTGCAACATCTAAAGAGTAAGAAATTTCTATATATATAATTGTTGCAAATTATTTATTATTTCGCCATATTATGAGAACATATTCAAGGTAGAGTTTGCGAGGGCTAGAAATTAGGGGTCAAATTCAAAATCAAGATAATCCTTGGAATCTATGAATTCGCATTGGCCACTTCACATATTAGGCATGATGTACCTCTATACACTCATGAACATATGGATTTTAGATGTTGCAATAATTTTCAACTAAATAAATCAAACTTCCTTACGAAATAACCTCTTATTGGTGAATTAGAATTATGTTGGAATCCACTTGGAATTAGGCTTAAAATCTAATGCAAACATAGTCAATTTTGGCCTTTGTTGATCAATAGAATTGATCCCAACAAATTTTTCTTTTGGTCAGCCTGTATATAAGTTGAAGGTTGAGCATTGGTTATGTGAATTACAACCATATGTCATGGGTAGGATCATTTAACTCACTTGGACTAACAAAGAATCCCTGAACTCAACTTGACAATGTTCTAGCTTTGTAGATGAATTCCATTGATAACTGATTAATCAATTGCATTAGAAATAATAATTGAGTTTTAGAGACATCATTGTTTACTTTTATATTTATTTTCATAATGATCCATGCTGATGAGATAAACAGGCCATAGGCCTAATATTTATGGATCATATGTTATCAAAGCAACTAGATTTGTGGCCTTGAAGGAGATGTAGCACCTTCAGGAGAAAATTGAGGGGTTAGAAAGCCATTTCATCTTTGTGAATGCTTGAAAGTGGGCATCCAAAGAGGTGTTTCTGCCACCCAACATTACACGAGCACTTGGGGAATCAAGAAAACAAATTGAGAAGAAAAACATAGGTAACAATGGATTGAGATGCAAATGTTGTAACATCAAGCCATTTCATCTTGTTTGTCAAAGCTTGAAAGTAAGTAGCCAAAGGGGTGCCAATTAGAGGAAATTTCAGCTTCAAAGCACCCATACAATTTTCACGTAATTTCCGTGTCATAATATGTAAGCCAATAAAAAATCATTAAATTTAAAAAGAGGTACATGTCTTAAATAATTTTAAATTGTTTAGTTGGGTATCTGTGAAATATTTTAGTATTAATTTGGGTATGGGTGAAATTTTAATATTAATTTGGGTATTTGTGAAATATTTAATTATTATTATCTAATTAACGTAGCCATATGAATTAGAATATCAAAAAAGTTATTAATGAAATGTAAATATTGATATTAATGAAAAAATATAAATTAAAAATGGGGTCTCATTTGACATTAATAATCATGCCCCAAAAACACACCGAGAAAAAAGTTAAATACAAAATATAAAATCGTTAAATAGTTAAAAAATGTATTCCAAAAATGACAAATTACCAGATTTCAGCCAAAAAGTTAAAATATATGGTTAAATATAAAATAGTTAAACAAACAAAAAATAGTTAAATATAAACTATTTAAAAAACCATATCAAAGGACAAATTACCATATTTTGGTCAAAATATAACATATATAGTTAAATATAAAATATAAATACACATAGTTAAATTTAAATAAAAATATATGATAGTTTATTTTAATAAAAGTGTCATATATTGGATTTTGATAAAGTATAATATTAGATAATATATATATATTATATATATATATAATATATATATATATATATATATATAATATTATATATATATATATATATATAATAATATATCGACAGAAAAAAGCGAACTTTTTATTAAGAAAATAAAAAGTTACATTGCATATGCTATGAGCATTTATGATGCTACTAATTGACTGTCCATGCAATAAAAAAGAGACATCCTTTTTGTCATTTTGACCACCTGACAAAAGCATAAGACAGCTGCAAAAACGAATTATAGCAGTTGTTTTAACATTGAACAGCCATGTGCAAAAAACATCCTCTCCATCTGCAAACCATCGTAAGGTGGGTCTCCTCGATAGAATAAGAGGAAAACAACCCATATAACAGGATGAAATCATTACGTCCAGGAGAAAACAGTCATCCCAAAATTATAGATACCGGAAAAAAAGTCTGTGTAATGCTGCAACCGAAAGTAAAAAGAAGGATAAAACAAGGCACTGTTGTTATGCATGTGGCGGCTGGTCTAATGTATGGAACTATCCCTGAAATTCTTCAACTATCTTCCAGACTCCCAGATTTTGTTGCAAACCTTCCTTAGAAAGCTTATCCACAGAATCATTGTTGTCCCTCTAGATATGACATAAAGAAAAGCTATTAAAAGATGTTATTAGTACCTGCAGTTCTTCCAGCAAAGGTTTCAGTATTTGATTTTTGCAAGTGCTTTTTCCATTGACCCAGTTTATAACATTGAGAGAGTCTCCAAAAACCTAAATTGTGAGGGTGTTTCTTTGAATAAGCCAGCAGAGAAGAAGTCTCAGGGCTGACATCTCAGCGAAATTGTTAGTTCCTATCCCCAGTCCAACTAAGGCTTTGAGAATATGATTTGCGTTAACATGGATGACAATACCAGCTCCTGCCTGATTGTTTTGAGAGGCTTCGTCAAAGAAAGCCCAAGGGATTCCCTCTTTGATATGCACAGCCTTATTATGATTTTGGGTTTTTTTCTCCTCTGGTTCAGGGATAGACGAATAAATAGATACACATTGAATAGCAGTGGCAGTAACCAGAGTTCCCTTGTCTTGAAAAATACACCTATTTCTAGCAAGCCAAACACCCCAACAGATAATGAGCGGAAGATTTATCATGTTCCCATTAGGGTATTGATGCCACCATTTTGCCCAGGCCTCATTCAGGTTCCCATTGCCCCATTCAAACCTTTTGTTCATCATTTTCTCTACGCCCCCCATATCTTTTTTGATTCAGGGCAATTTTGAAAAAGGTGGTTGATGGATTCTGCTTCAGATTTGCATACTGCACATCTCCTAGGACTGTGCATAAATCTAGACTGAAGAATGTCCCAAGTTGGAATTTTTCTTTTTAATAGACACCATAAAAAAATTCTGGCCTTGGCCGGACATTTGAGCTGACAAAGATGCTTCGACCACTATTCAGGATCTCCCCATCCCTTCTTAGACAGAATAAAATTGTATCCATCTTTTGGAGAGTACTCTCCAGTTTCTCCGTGCACCCATATCAGCAAATCCGGTCTGCCTTTTAGCCTGACATTTGAACGGGTGAGTTCTTGGATGTATGAATTCCATTCGTTCCACCACCTATGATCCAGCTGTAGGTCTTCTCCATCTTTCCATGCTTGTCCCCACATAGTTTAGTGACCCGCCTTTTCCACCTGATCTAAGGAAAATACGCTGTTGCCTTCTAAGTGTCTGATTAAACCAGGTGATAAAGCATAATTTTCATTACATCCTATCCAAGGGTCCTTCCCTATCTTCAAATTCCTGCCATTCCCAATCTTCCATGCCAATCCTTGTTTGATCACCTTAAAGGATTCCACCATTGCCTTCCATATCGCTGAGTCATTCTTCTTATTCTTTACCGGGTTTCTTATCCAATCTTCCAAAGGAGCTGGGTCTGTATATTTTCTTTTCACCACTCTAGTCCATAAATTTTCCATCGTTATAAGTCTCCATCCTGATTTGGTTGCCAAAGAGAGACTAAAGTCAGGAAGACTTTTTATCCCCCATCCTCCCTAGTCCTTTGGCCTTGCCACTTTATCCCAGGCCACCCATGGGAGCACCAGACTCTCCTTTGTACCATCCCACAAAACTTTGCTATAGATTCTTCTGATTTTCTCCAGGATACCCTTAGGAACCCATGTTAATTCTGCCCAGTAGACTGGAATGGCCAGAAGCACCGATTTTATAAGGGTCAATCTCCCAGCTCTAGAGAGCCATTTGAAACTCCAATGAGAGATTTTGGTTTCTATCTTTGCAATCAGCCAATTCCAATCCTCTTTCTTGTATGCATTTGGTTTTAACCAGAAACCTAAGTACTTGAAGGGATGTTCCAAAGTACTAGGCTAAAAAGGAAAGAGGGATTGTAGCTGAGCCCTCTCTTGTCTTACTACTCCTGCCACTATCAGCTGAGATTTCCTGGAGTTAATCTGCATTCCGGTTGCTTTCAGAAATAGATCTAGAATATTTTTTAATTCCTTAATTTCATTTGACTCTCCATTTGTGAAAATCAAGATGTCATCAATGAAAAGGAGATGAGAGATGTATACATTGATTGCTACTTCAATACCTCTTACCTTCCCCTCCCTTCTGGCCTTGTGGATCAGCTGGCTTAAGCCTTCTGCAACTAAGAGAAAAAGTAGAGGGGACAAAGGACACCCCTGCCTCAGGCCCCTCTGTCCTTTGAAGAAAGGAGTAGCTGCTCCATTAATTAGTATTGCATAGCTGACGTTTGTGATACACCCCATGATCCAGCTAATGAAATCTGATTTGAAGCCTAAGTGAGTTAAGAGCAGCCATTTATTTATCCAGTTTATTCAATCATATGCTTTTGATAAGTCAATTTTTATAACTGCACCCTTCTTGTTCTTCTGTCTGACACTATGCAAAACCTCTTGAGCTACACCAATGGCTTCATGTATTTGTCTTCCAGTTAAGAAACCAAATTGCTCCATTGAAATGTGCCGCGACAGAATTGGTTTGATTCTGTTTGCTATCACCTTTGTAATGATCTTGTATATAAAGTTGCAAAGTGAAATTGGCCTGAAATCCTCAAAATTTTCAGGAACTTCCTTCTTCGGGATGAGTGCTATAAAAGTGGCGTTGAAAGGGCTGTAAACCTCTACTTTCTTCCTAGATTCTTCTACTACTTCAGTAATTTCCTCTCCTATCAAGTCAAAGAAATGGAGGAAAAGTTCAATGGACCATCCGTCCGGCCCAGGATTTTTTTCTTTTGCCATGGATTTAATAATTGATTCTACTTCCTCCTTGGTTATCGAGCTTGACAAATCCTCTGCTTCTTCCTCCTCGACAAACCTTGAGAAACATTGGGCTGTTTTAGTTACCTCAGCAATAGTAGCCTCTCGTGAATCTACAAATAGTCTTTAGAAGTGCCTTTGCCCTAAATTGGACAAAGAGTTAAAAGTCTTCACCTCCCTTCCTTCTTCATTTTTAAGGGCCCGGATAGTATTTGTAGACTTCCTCCCTTTTGCATAATTGTGGAAAAAGCTGGTGTTTTCATCTCTAGCTTTTAACCAGATCACTCTGCTCTTGAGCCTCCATTCCTCTTCTTTTGCCAAAAGAATTTGATTCTTGAGTTTCTCAAGGTAAATGATCCTTTCTTTTGAAACCTGAGAAGCATATCCATCCTCCTCTATGCTTTCCAGCTTTTTTAGTTCCTCACTTATCTTGATGAAATCCTCGTTCTGGGTTGCCTTCTTGTCCTTCGCCCAGTTTATGGTAGCTTTATTCAATCTTTTGAGGTTTTCCATGAACAGAAAACCTTTTTCCTCAGTGGAGCTATTTTCAGGGTGTCTCCATGTTTCTTTGAAAATATTGTTAAAGGAAACATCTTGCAACCAAGAGGCATTGAACATGAAAGGGGCTGGTGGCTTTAGAGGAGGGATGGAAAGTTCTAAGTAAACTGGGAAGTGATATGAAGACCCTCCCTCTTCAACCCATTTCCGAAACATAGGGATCCTGGAGGCTAATTCTCCTTTAATGAGGAAACGGTCTAGTCTTTTTGCCACTCTAGCATCTCCTGCTCTCCTATTCCTCCAAATCAGCTTTAGCTTGATCAAATTAACATCTATTAGTTTGTTGGTAGTTAGCAGATTTAGGAAGAAATCAGTCAGAGGATCTTCCCTAGCCGATGGACCCCATGCCTCCACTCTTCCTATTGAGAAATTTAAATCCCCTCCCATCACCAAGTATTTACCCTTCAATAAAGATTTGGACATCAGCTCATTCTAGAAAACCACCCTACCTGGACAGGGGCCATAAGCATTGAGAATAGTTAAGGGAAAGGAAAAATCTGGAGATTGAGTTTCCATTCCCATCACTTGCTTCATCCCCCACTGATTCCAAACCTTGATTCTTCCTTCCCTGTAACCTACTGCCAGACCCCCTGAATGTCCATCTGAGTCTATTTCCGAGAATTTCCAGCCTGGTAGAAGGGCATTTAACATCGTTTCCACTTCTGCTCCATTCCCTAAGGTCTCCTGAAGAAAAAGAATATCTGATTTTGAATTTTGAACCATGTCCCTAAGGGCTAGTTTTTTTGGTTTACCGGCTAAACCCCTGCAATTCCACGAAGCCACGATCATTTTACAACATTTTCAGGGGCCTGCACCGCTCTAAGAACCCCAGTGATAGACTGTTGTTTCCCATATGCTACGTCAAACTTAGCTTTTATCTGGGCCATGGATAGGTTTGATTTCCGGCCTCTTTTTTTCCTTTTTTGGCTTTGGGAGGGGAACAAACCTATACCACCAACTGACTCTGAGGAAATAGGCTTGTTTTTGAGGGATATGAGGTTATATGGACAAGATAGGTGAAGGTCCGAGGGGGCTGGATTAGGAGAAACACCTTCACAATTCAGATCTAGGGAGGGCATTGCAGCCGAGATGTCTTCTATGCCGGTTTCCATAGTGGTTACATCATGTTTTTCAATTCTTTCATTATTATTAGAGATGAAAATATAGCAAGGAGACTTTGGGGTCATACAATCTTCAATTGTTTCAGAATTAAGAATAGGGGGGAGATTGAACCTAAACACATACCCATTGCTCCTTCGCTTCCGATGGGCTTTTGAGAAGGTGTTGGCCCCCCAGAGTTCTCCGCTTTTGTTTTGTCGAATTCCAGCTCCGGTTCTTTGTCCACGCCACTGAACAAGGGGGCTTGTTGAGTTGCTTCCGGAATCTACCCTTCTAGATGGACCTCTGTCTCCATTTCTTCAGCTATCTGATCTGCTGAAGCCTCCTTCCCCTGAGAAAATTGATTGTGACTAAAAACCTTCTCCCATTGGGGAGATGACCTCTGGAAACACTGCCTTCGCCTACCTAAGGGGCATTCCTTGGCAAGATGATCATATTCATGGCATCTATGGCACCTAAATGGAAAATATTCATAATCCAAAATATGTTCAAATACGTAATCCTTATATTGAAGGTTTATCTTCTTTGCGAGTCCTCTGCTGGGGTTTAGACTGACTAAAATCTGCGCCATAGCCTTGTTCCGGGTTTCTAAGAAGGACATATCTGCTTCCAGGAAGGTACCCAATCTATTTCCTATCGCTTTAAAGACTGATTTGACCCACAAGAACGAAGGCAAACCGGGTGCTCTTACCCAAACCGGGAAGACATCCGTTTTTTCATGGATAGCATCGAACAGGGGACTCCATTTTTTCAAAAGAATAGGAGCGTTCTAAAATGCCCAATTCTTCCCAACCACCCAGCCAGCCGCCTCTTTATTCTCAAAGCACACCATAAACCAGCCCTTTGCAACGGTTGAAACCTCGAAACCCTTTGCTTGATCACACTGCCAATTCTGTTCTCCCCAAGCTTGGATAAAACTAGAAGAGAATTTCTTCCCTCTCGCCCTACCAACCACTGTACATTCTGCCACCTCCAGGGCTTCTTCGATACTCACATCCATACCCAGCACCAGGTTCCCTTCCAAGTCCTACAAGCAGATTGGTCTTTGCCTTTTTCTCTTCTCCCCTTTTTTCTTTTTCCCGGTGTCCTCCTCCCTTGTCTCCTTGCTTAAATTGATCCTATCCTGTTCTTCCAGACCAGGATTTAGTGGGGGGAGCCCAGGCTTGAGACTGGTTCGAAACGAAAAACCTAAGGAATCTTGGAAAGGTTCGACTGGGGGTTGATTAATTACCTGGGTTCCCAGAGATTCTTCAGTAGAGACCTTTTGAATTTCAAGGGAAACTCCAATCTCGACTTCCGGCCGTCCTCCGATCCCCTTTAGGTTGCCCTGCTCTTTTGCAATGGAGGCCCTTGTAACCGCTGAAAACCTTCCAAAACCCTTTTCGCTTCTCTGCCTAGAGCTTGAGACAAAACTAACTATGCCCTCTAAACCTCCAGAAAGAACCGGCTCAACAGAAATCGATTTCCCCTTGATGCCTTGGCTCGACTGACGAAGACCTGCATGCAACCCATCCTCGCCTGATCTGCTAGTCTGTTGCAAAGCTTTGAAGTCCTGATGTGCAAAAGCATTCCCTTCGATTTCCTTTGACAACTGAAGAAAAGATTGATTAATCTTGAGCGATTCTGGCGAGAGGGTTCCGGATCTGAAAGTTCTTGGTGCTCCGAAATAGCGTTCAATATTCTGAGCTGTGGGGTCTTTCCCCCAAACTGATAGGATATCCTCCATATCTAGGTCTAGGTCCACGAGCTCATTATGGTTTACCATGGTTACTGTGAAGGTTCTCAGGATTGATCACCGATCGGTTTCGCTGCCAGCATAGGGATCCTATGATTTTTTACTATTTCAGAAATTACTTTACCTATTCTAGACCGCTTTGTTCCCAGCTGTTAGCCTTACACAGAAACTAACCTCCAATTGCCTATCCTCCTGTCGCTTTCCTCCGAGACCCTACGATTCATACAGTGCTCACCGGTCGCTACTTGCTGGTGGAACCCTAACCCTTGATCTGTCTGGTCCCGGTTCCGGCCAGAGCACCTGCTCCCAAACCCTCTCCATCTCCTCCAGGTTGGGAATCCAGATAGTAGATATTTTTTATATTAAATTTCGTGCTAATAAATATTGTGGAACATATATAAAAGTAAAGAAATATTAAAAAATTGTCTACATGGCATTTTTTATTAATTTCTTGATTTTTCCTTATGAGGCCACTTTTAGTCTTAAATTTCCTATATTAGTTTTTGCTACCAAACACTACAACAAAACATGGGAGGATCAATAAAACAAATTGAGAAACACAAACATAAGTAACAATAGATTGAGAAGCAGATGTTCTAGTAATGGATGTTCTAACAATATATGTTGTAGCAACAGATTTCATACTAGCATGTCAATGTTAAATCTACTAAAAATGTTGCAACAGCTAATGTTGTAACACCCATTATTGTTAAAATTGTTGAAAACGCTGTAAAAGTTGATCTATAACAATTGCTAATATTGAAAGTATTGAAACAATGATCATTACAGTGGATGATGTAACAACAGATGTTGTAACAAGGATGTTGTAACAATATATGTTGTAATAGTAGAGAGGGTAGAAAGACACTTCATCTTTCTTTTCAAAGCTTGAAAGTGGGTAGCCAAAGAGGTGTTTCTGCCACCCAACTCTACACCAGCATTTGGGAGATTAAGAAAATAAATTGAGAAGCACAAAAATAGGTAATGATAGATTGAGAAGAAGATGATAAAACAACTAATGTTGTAACAATAAATGTTGTAACAATAGATGATGTAACAACGAATGTTGTAACAACAAACCATTTCATATTTCTTGTTAAAGATTGGAAGTGGGAAACCAAAGAGTCATTTCTACCACCCAATATTACAATATAAGTTGTAACAACAAATGCCATAAAAACATGTCAATGTTAAATATGCTACGATTGTTGTAGAAAATTATGTTGTAACACCCATTACTGGTGAAAATGTTGAAACTGCTATAAAAGTTGGTGTTCTAATAACTGCTACTATTGAAACTATTGAAAAAAATGACCATTACAATGAATGTTGTAATAGCAGATGATGTAACAATTGAGGGGGTAGAACGCCATTTCAACTTACTTGTCAAATCTTGAAAGTGGGCAGCCATAGAGGTGTCTTTTCCACCCAACACTACAACAATTCTTGGGGGATCAAGAAAACAAATTAAGAAGCACAAACATAGGTAACAACGAATTGAGAAGTAGATGTTGTAACAACGGATGTGTAATATCACCCCATCAAGTATTGTTAGACGAATAGAGGAATGGAGTAATATATATAATATATATATATAGATAGATAGATAGATAGATATATTCCTTCCGAACTTGTTTTCATTGCTACAAAACCCTCCAAAAATTTCACTACATTCTAATTTTGGAGACTACTTCACCGTCGTGTTTAGTGTCGATTTGGTCGTCAAGTTTCATTTAGGTCATTCTATGTGTTTCAAGTGTTCTTGAATGTTCTCATGTGTCGTCACATTAACTAGAACATATTTAGTTCATTTCATGGTTGAAACACCTTTATTGTCATAAAACGACACTTTTCAGTTGCAGTCGCACACACTTTGTTTATTGTACTTAGGGAATAGATGTAAAGTGGTGTTTTAATGTATACTTATACTTGTTTAAACTAGTATAAGTTTTCTTGTTGACTTGGTATGTATCGCACATGGTCTTATGTCTGAAATCATCATGTTCATCCCTTGCTCTATATTCTAGACTTAGACAAATTTTGGTTATAAAATGAACCCATTGAGGCAAGAAGCATATGAGCGCACTCTTAAGACTTGATAAAAATCCTTCGTCATTTGGAAGTGTGCCATGTGCCCTCCATGAGCACATAACACACTCTTCAATCATAATTTCCCTTCCTTGCTTCGAACTACGCACTTTGAGAAATCAAGCCTTCCTTTGAGTGCACTCCTTCGACTCAAAGAAGTGCTCCCTCCTCGAGGACATGAGTGCATGACGAAGACCCAAAGCTCAACCCTTTAGCCTTTAAAAATGCGCATTGTACTCTCCTTGTCCTTTGAGCACATGAGCACACACTGAAGCCCTGAAGCTTCACCTTTCATCCTTTGACAATAATTCCTATGCCCTCCTTTTCTGTCTTTAGCACATGAGCACACCCCAAATCCCTGAAGCCTCTCCCTTCAGCCTTCAACTCTGCACCATGCTCCCTCCTTTGCTCCTTTGAGTGCACAACACACTTGGGGAGATAAAATCCTTCTCCTTCATCCTTCAGACAGGCGCCCTGTGTCATTTCTTAATTGTCTCTCTCTCTTGAGTGCATGACTGTATGTTGAAGCCCTTAAGTCTCTTCCCTTAAGCCCTTCAACCATTTGAACTGTGCCCTTGCTCCTTCCAAATGCACTATTAAGGAACACCTAGAAAAATATGCATGGAACATGTTAGAAGATGACATTTTCAAGCTGATGGTTTCTTGTCATGAGTAATTACATTTATAGGTATTTCAATAACAACATGAAAAGCACACATGAAGAATAAAAAGAAATGAAGGAATCCAAAGGAAGCACAAAGAACGAAGAACACATTGAAGTCTTGTTGATCGAAGCAAATTGAAGAATCCATAATGTTGAATACCCTTTGTAGGGTGAAGTCATCAAAAATCAGAAGTTCCAACCAGAATGAAGACACAAGTGGAAGCCATGTCACCGTTGAAGAAATTCCATGTCATCAGTTACTATAAGTCCCAGTCATTAATAATAGTGACTTTTCATGTCCTATCACATAATGATGTGGAAGTTATGATGTGATGATTTGATCATTGTAAATACAAATACATGTAAGGATAAAAGATTTATGGAAGTCCAAAGGACATGTAATACCAAGAGTCATATGTAATTCAAAAGGTAATTTGGAAGTCCAAAGGTAATTAGGAGTTGGAAATTCAAGAGTCATGAGGATGTGAAATGTCATTCCTAAATTTATAAAAGGATCCTGATTAATCATGAAAAATTCTTTTAAACATAGCTTCTTCCACAAGGAATTAGAGATATAAAGTTAGTAATTTGGGGAGCAGGTAGTGGCTTCAACGTTTTACTATTGGAGCTAGTGATGTACATTGTACTTATGTATCTTGGAACTTTTTCTTAATACTTGAAGCTTTTCAGCCAACACATTTTCATACATGGATTGTGGATGTTTTAAGACTATTCTTTGAATGTTTATGATTCATGTTCACTTTCACATGTACTAGAGTAATTGAACTATTTTAGTGACTTTGGTGCTTAACTCATTGGAAGTGTGTTGTAATGTTTGTAACAATTGCCGCATCTATGTGAACTATTTTGTTTGATGTTAGATGAGTCTTTCTCATCTGTGTGTGTGTATCCATTAGGGTAGTACTGTTACTTCTCTCTTAGAGGCTCACTTTATTTCCCCTCTGCATTGAAATAACCTCTATACATCTATAATTGAACATTCACAAGGCACACTCTCTTTCTCATTCAAAAGAACATGTGCACTTCTCTCTCATGCTAACTGTTAAAGCCAAGGAAAATATTCAAGTAAAATATAGCCATGATGTATTCCAGATAGGACTTGAAATGGCCCCGTGTCACCACATTATCTCATCACCAACCTATCAATAGGGTCCACCTATGACAAATCTTAGGACTTCCAAGCTAGTGTGTCATCCAACTCATCCTGACCAGCATTATCTTGGTCAATCCCATAGTTGCGCCACACAATCCTCTGGGTAATCTTCTGGGTTTGTATCTATGATACATGTCATCACTTCCTCATCCAATTTCGTTATAGTACATATTTGGTCACACCAATGAAGAGTCTCCATGAGTAGGGTTTATATCGGTGCAAGGATAATGTTTTGCTAAATTTTTGTTATAAGTTTAAGGATTTCCCTCTTGAGCCGCATCAAACTTTCCTTCAATATATTCTATGGATTGACTAAGGGATCTTAACCCTACCTTAAGTAATGCATCAAAAAAGGATATTTACAACCATCGTAAGAGAAAGTCTCATCCCAACCATAATTTCCCGAAGCTAGTTATTGTGACCATGGCGTTGTCTCAGAGGTCCTGCAAACCTCCATATCAAAATTAGTAATAGATGTCAATGTTGATGGCTTCTTATGGTGCGCTATGGTTCTAACCCTCTTAAGTTTGATCCAATTCAACTCCAGGAGTTTATGGCCCTTCTGCATTCCCCGTTCTTGGACAAGGAATCCCATGCATGCCAACATAGGCACTTATGTGGCCCTTACCTATTTTTATCACTCAGATTTTCCTTAGAAGTTATTGGAAAGAAGGAAAGGATCCAAGGTAACTACAATCCAATATTTTAGACTCGAGTTCTAGCCAACCTATGTCCAAAGAGGGCTCTCTCTTTATGATTTAGCTTTGTTTGCTGGGATATTAGGCTAGTTATGAAAGTTTAAGGGTGTTTTGGTTTTGATTGGGTGGTGGAAATCTAGGAACAGATGGGTAGAGCAAGCCTTCAGTCCATTGGGCTATGGAGTCAAACAAAGAGTAGCTTAACTAGGTCAGATCAATTGCTAAAGGAAGATTTCACAGGGAAAGCTAGTACAACAGAAAGCAAATATGTGGGTTGAAATGGATGATGTAAACCTAGTCAAGGTAGAAGGGCAATGAAGAATCCTTAAACCAGGATCAGGATGAGGAATAGAGGGAGGTCAATGGTAAAGGGAAATTAAGAATCCTCCACTTTTGACCTAAGGGAAAAACTACGGAAGTAGGGGAGCAACTAAGATTTCCCAAACCAAGGTAATTCAGTTGAAAACAGTGAGAAAGTAAACATGTCAAAACAGAGAACTTAAAGCTAATTCTGAAATATTTTCCTTTGTTACTATTCATATTTTATAAAGAAAACATGTGAATATTTATAACATGATGAGAAAATAATAATAACATGAAGAGATAATACTTATTTGGTTTCCATCGTGCACAGGAATCCTGTGAAATGTCTTTAACTTTATTTCATGATCCAGTAGCCAATATAGACTTGATTACAATGGATCACTAGCTTGATATGAAATGTATACCAAAAATGTCTTTGAATCCACCCTAATGACTTCAATTTCTAAAGTATTTATACAAAAATTACACAAAAATATCTCATAACCATATGAGATTTATTATAGGAAATACAATATATCTTTTACATAAAGATAGAGACAGATGGAAAACAGATTGTTGTTGTCCCTTTATTTATGGATGAACTGGAGGTTGGAACTCGGATTTGCCTCTTGTAGCTTCTTTTGTAATTGTGTGCTGGATCTTCTTCTTACTTTTACTTGTTGATACTCTTTACCTGTTCTGATACTCTTTACCTGTTTTTACTAGAACTTACCTTACTAAATATTTGATACTTTACAGATTTACTATAGTAACTTATAGTATATCTGTCATATTAGTCCACCATTCATTATTTGGTATTTTTATTCTGATGAAGTTCCTGTACACTTCGTCAGCTTCAGTGTACTTAGCAAAATTGGGCTAGACGGTGAACAGGTGTTTACCTTCATGTTCAATATAAAAAATATTTTCTAAACCATCATAAAGCACCTTTCCTATAGGTAGTTATTTTGTTGTAGAAGAGCTAGATTGACTTCTAGCTTGTTTGTGTAGTTTCTCAATGTAATCATCATGAGTCATTAACTTGGCATTTATGACCAGTGGGCTTGGAAGGTCCTTGTCTCTTAGAATGCCATATTTTAACATAAAATCATCTATGTCCTCCTGAATACTTTGACATCTTTTTCCCAAATTAAGCATCAAGTTCTTTTTAGCAAGAAAATTCTTAATTTCTAGGATGGTGGCAATTCTATCCTTAATTTCCAATTGCTCCGGCTGGTGCATGTTTCTGCTATTCAAAATTTTAATCAATTGGGTTGCCTCTTCAGGTTTCTCTCCCAATTCTTCTCTGGTTTTCTATGTGGCCTCCACAACTCTTTTAACTAGCTCAGTCTGTTCAAAAATGATTTAGATAGAAGGCCAAATATCATTGATGGAATCAATGATATTGGTCCATAATATATCCTTAATATCTCTCAAAGGTTTTTCTAATGTTAAGTCCTTTTCCAGGACTTTGATTATTTCTTCCATCCTTTTGTTTTTCCTTTCTTCTTCTTTGTTATGAATCTATGCAAGCTCATAATTGTTTTCTAAGCTTGACATTTGTTCTTTAAGTCTCTTCAACTCAGTTGCTTGGATGCTCATTGGTTCCATAGCTTTGATAATTTCATCTGTCTTTTCTGTCGTTGACTCTGTGTTGGCTGGTGTACCTGTAGTCGAAGTGGTCCCTATTACTGGCAGTGTTGTGACTGGTGGAAGTGTTGGTGCCAAGGTAGTTTCTAGAGTGGAAGGAACAACTATAGAAACTATGGGAATAACAGCCTGAGAAGTGGTCGACTCACTTTGCTTAGACTGTATTGATTTTTCCAATTCATCCTTAGTTTCCTTTAGCTGGTCATTTATTCTTAGGACCAAGTCCATAAGTTCTTCCTCCTTTTTTCTTTCTATAACTTCTGCAGTTTGAGGATGGTGGAGTGGAGGGATCTTAAGTTGCTTTTTCAATGCAACAATGTCATCATTCTTCTTTTTAATTAACTGTTCAACTACCTTCACATCTTTGGGATCATGTCCCAATTATATTATCATACCTTCTAAAGCTTTTATTCTAGTGTCCTTAGCGTGAGAGGAAGCTTTTTCTAATTGCAGCTATGTAGAGGTGTTATGCAATGAATTTTGCAGTTGATGGGCTACAATGGCTTTGCTAGTTAAAGTAGAATAAACCATTTAACCGGTCTGCTTATGTCATTCTATTTGGTCAATAGGATGAATATCCTTTTCCAATACTTCAAAATCAAGTTTAAAGTAATCTGAGATTTTGGTTGCTGTATAGTGGGCTTGAGGAAACTCATCTGAATTTTC
Source organism: Pinus taeda (assembly GCA_000404065.3). Taxonomy (NCBI): domain Eukaryota; kingdom Viridiplantae; phylum Streptophyta; class Pinopsida; order Pinales; family Pinaceae; genus Pinus; species Pinus taeda. Next base: position 127,739 of record APFE031722100.1, read on the forward strand.
CCTTCCTTTATGTCAAAAGCTGACAAAATTTTGGTTTGGTTGGTTGTGGTCGTTTTGAGGTAATGGGCATAAGTTTGTGCTTTCAATTTTTCATTCCTCGCTTTTATTTCTATATACTTACCCTTGATATCCAGGCTCTATTCAAAGGAAGCCCTGAAGCATAACACCTCTATGCTCTGTTGTCTTTCCAATACTTGCATATGTGAAGTAGATGGGGTCCCACCTGTTGGGATAGTTTGCTTGTTCTTTGTCCTTTCTACCACTGTGTTGCCTATGGTCTCCTCAATGAACTCTTATTCTGCATAGGGATTCAACATTTTCCTTTTAGCAAAGGTTTGATCAGTAGGCCTGGTAGAAGTGTTGGCATTATGATTCTAGTTTGGTACTATGGCACAGGTTTTTTACTTGATGGCAACTCACTCAAGTGGCAGATCTCAGTTCAAGCACTCAAAAATGATGGAAAATAAAAAGTGCGCAGGTGCATCGTTCAAAAGGTGTGTACCCACAGGTATGCCAACCAAAAAGTGCAGATATACACGCAGGTGCTCCACTCAGAAGGTGCGAACCCCAATTTCACTCAGTCCAATATAGAAAAGCGTGTGCACATGGGAATCTTTATGAATGGTCTATGGTATTTAGCCTGATATATTTGATCCTATGGTTTTGGTCCGTGGTTTTGCATCTAAAAGTATTGATCCAAGGTATTGGGTTCCTAGTATTGAATACCTATGGTTTTGGACCATGGTTTGAGTAAAGGCTTGCCTATAAAAAGGAAAGGAGATCTCTTGGCTAAACAATAGTGAAATTTGAATATCTTAAGATCTGAAATTTTGGGTGATTAGTTTTAAAAGCTAGATATAAATCAAGGAGAAAACTTAAGGCGAATCTATTGATAAGTTGTGATCTCTCGGGCGCATGAACAGATCTATGGATATGACTGACTATGGCACATTGGAGGACTATTAATTTGGCCCTAGTCAGAAGTTCGCAGGTGATCCACGGCGTAAGTGTGGGGGTACGCAGTGCAGGAGAAAGTGCAGTGCGGGGGTATGCAGCGCAGTAGAAGGCGCAGTGCGAGGTACGCAGGTTAGGAGAAAGCACAGTGCGGGGGTACGCTGCAAAGCAGAAGGCGCAGTGTGAGGTACGCAACACAGAAGAAGGCACAATGTGGAGGTACACTATCAGGCAGACAATGCAGGTGCGGATCTGAACAAAAGTACGCAGGACAGAAGAACGAGTGGTGCGGAGATACGTAGAGTAGAAGACCGACCAGTGCGGATATTCGCAGGCCCCTCTTGGTGAAATTGCGGACTTATCTTGAAACATTTGTAGGCTGTCTTTTATCTATTTCCGTAGAGGTCTGGGTTTAGATTTCTGGTATTACTTTTCTATTTACAACATTCTGAAGAGTTGGGAGATTCATTGGTTAAGGAGATTGGGTGATTTGCATGTACTTGATGATTAATTAATCTTCTTGGATCCAATCTGAAAATTAACGAAACGTGGTCCTTAAAGAAGTAAAAGAGCTAAGGGGGTTGTAGCTCCCTTCCAGGAGAGACTGGAAAACGAGAGAGAGTTGTAGCTCTCTGTAGGTTGCAGCCTGTGTACTGGTAAAGGACAGGACCAGTACAAAAGCATTGTAAAAGAAGTTTCTAATTGAAAGAAGATAGAGACATATTGCAGCAGGTGGTTTTCACCCACATTGGGTTTCCGCCTTATATCTGGTGTTCTTTGGTGTGACTATCTGTTTTTCTTGTTTCATGCTGACATACAAGTTAATGATCACTATCTAAAGATTAAATTAAGGAAGACATAGAAAAAGAATTTGATAATATTGATTCAACCCCCCCCCCTTCTCAGTATTATTTCCAACATTAAACTCCTCTTCTAATATTTGCAACATCTATTTTTTCATTAATGGATTCATAAATTTCGAGGAAGTTAATCACTAAAGATTAATTCCCACCCTGCTAACCCAATGTCTCTCCTCAGGTCTCAGCATCAAATATTTTCCACTTTCTGCTAGATGGGATTTGATAGCCTCAACCAATAAACTAAGACCTTTATTAGTGACCACCTCCAGATTGAATTGATTTTCTTTGAAAATTGCATGGTTTCATGAAAGCCAGATCTCCCAACGCAAGAATTTTGTGAGGGAAATCCACAATTGTTTGAGAATTTCCTATCCTTCCAAGGATCCCTAATACTGGTCATGCTAATTTCTTAGAATGGCCTCCCTATCATTTGGGAAGTGAATTTTTTGTATGATGCATGTGGCTAAACTCTATAGTAAATTCGCTATGAACAGATAACTCCAAATTAGATGTAGAATATCTTTCAATTGATTATTATAAAGAGAACACCATGAAAGTCCTTTAGTTCCTGGTTTGTTAGGGATTTCAGCCATGAAGACTTTATTATGTAACAATGAGTAGCTAAAGGTATTTCCTTTTGGTAGTTTTTCCTTCTGCCAAACACATCTCCAAATTATTATAGTGGCGGAAGCTCTCTCTAGTTACCTAGAAAATTGTGTCCTTCTATTACTGAGTAGCTAGAATTGCCCCAACCTCTTCTATATTTTCGTCTAATTGGTTTGGGTGTACAATCACTTAAGTTTTGAAGTAATAGTGGAACCAAGTCATCCAAAGGTTGCAGAGGGAAATCTATACCCCAATTAACCTATTTTCCATTTGCAACCCAAACAAAGATGTCATTCAAACAAAATTTTCCCTGTGAAGATATCCAATTTAGTAAAGGGTAGATTTAAGGTATTTTGATTAAATATGGTTTATTCATGATTCCAAAATGGTCTATATTATTGTTGTCACTACAACAAACGCACTCCAAAATTTTTCCTACACTTGAATTTTGGATCCTAATGAGGATACTGTGATATGTCGTTCCATGGTCGATTGATGTTTTCCAAAGTGTTTAAGTCTTCTTACAAGGTTATAACTATCGAAACCACTTACTTACACATGCACAACTTTCAAAGCATTCACAAACACACCTCTTCCTAGTAATATTAGTAATCAATGTCTATCCTTGAAGACAAACATCGCATAGTTCTTGAGAAGATTGCTTGTGTAGTTCCTAATAACTATGCCTGCGTAGCCTTTAGAAATAGTGCATTGTGAAATCCTCTCAGACAATGCGCTTTGCAATCCCTATGGATAGTTAATGTGCAATCATGGTCGACAGTGAGCATGCAATCCTTTTGTTAGTCGTTCTCTTACTTCTTAGTTGCAAATCTAAAATCATCGAGGTGATTTTTCTCAGTTGTCGCTTTTGCATGCCTCTACTCTCACGTGTGTCAATTTCACTTCCATTACTGTCATTTTTTCTTGCTTTCACTTTCACAAATGTCACTTTTATTTTCTTTTCATTTTGACATGTGTCTCTTTCACTTTCTGTATCCTTTGCAAGTGTCGTTTTCACTTACTCTCATTGTCACAAGTGCCATTTTGATTTTTTTCAGTCCTACATGTGCCACATTATGACATACTATGAAATGTATCTCTAGATCACTCTTTTGCATTAGTTGATTTGATATGTCATAAAATTATGCACTAGACACTCTCTCACAACTCAGTGCACCTTCTAGCTATAGTCAACACTCGGTTTCCAACATGTATTCTAAGTGTTGCAAAGATACAATTTATTTGTCACACTTAGAAATAATTGTTGCTTTTCCATAATTTCAAGGTATGCATGATGATTTCAAGTATTATGCATCATTCTAGCTTTTGTTTGATGTAATTCTCGTGTGTAATCCTATTTTGGAACTTATTTGTATGTTCTCTCTAGTCATGTTCCATTGATCCCACACTTAGGCATTTTCAGGTTTTCCCTTGCATTAGCATCTTGCACATTTAGACTCTCGATGAGTGGATAAATTCATAGTGAATTTCTAGTCAATAGTGGTGCATCCCTTACCCTTTACAAATGTCCAATATGACATCCTAAGGGAAACCTTATCCACAAACACATTGCACAATATTGAATTACAGTCTCTCAATCTCTCCCTACTTATCCTTGAAGACTATGCCCAAGCCTGATCCCTCCTTGCCTCCCTAGCACATGTCATAGTTCTAGTGGACACTATAACCTATCCTGGATCACTAGTGAATAGAAATACATAGTACACTAAGCCTTCCCTTCCTTCACTACACATTGTATAGTCTCAGTCAACAATGTATCAACCCTTAGTTACTAAAATTTCCCACTATGCAATGGACTTTCTCAGATCACTCCTCCACTACATAGTTCACACTTATAATAAGAAGTGGAGCCTCCCTACACCCTTGCAAAATAAAACTACACATAAACTCAGGCCTACCCCTCAGTCATAGTGCATTAGTTAGTTTTAGTTAGCAAGCCATCAACCCTTGTCTACTATACTTTGCCACTACGTAGATCACCTGATTAAACTCCCTCTCCACTACATAATGCACACTTCTAGTAAGTAGTGAGACACCCCTTGACCAATATAACTATGAGCTCCCTCTTTCTCTCTTGGGAAACTTCACTCCCTAGCCTCCTAGCCCCTTCCTCTGGCACTGCACATAGATGCTTATCTCTTTCTCTCTCCCTAGCTCACATTTCTAGTGAGAAATAACTCCCTTCTAACCTCTTGAAACTATGCACTATTCCCAAGAAGTCCTCTCCCTCTCAGCTCCTGCATAGGCCCATCAGAATCATCCTCTTCGATGAGGAAATTAGAGGTAGAATAAAACTTTTCTAGACTGATCTTGCCTGGTCCTGACATAACTTCATCTACAGGTGTATCATCTAAACATGGTAAGGTTATGCTCAAGGAAGATGTCAAGGAGAGGCTACAAGGAAGCACTTGTAAGGAAGAAGCATGAATAAGAACCATCATGAAGACATGGAAATATCCTTAACCATGACATAGTGATGACATATCATGTTTCCTTGGTAGTTTTGAACACTAATATGAGAAAATTTAGAGGGTGGAGATGAAGTATATATAAAATCTATCATGCCTGGAGTCAAGGTAAAAGTAGTAAAGAAAGCATCTTGTCATTTCCACATTATCATGAAGTCACATGTCATCATTTCCAAGTTATGTCTTTTACAAGGTTTATCATAATGTTATAAGTGCCAATGCGTCTTGTCACATCATGTGGAGTGTAATTATGTATTTTCAAAAAATGAAAAAATGTAAATGTGTGGAAGTCAAAGAGTCACATGTTCAATATGAAATATCACATGTGGACCAAAGAGTTAATAGAATTTAAAACATCACTTAGGAAGTCCAAGAGTCATGTCGGAAGCTCAAGAGTCATGAGGATATGAAAGGTAATTCCTCTTGTTATAAATAAACCATCATAACTCAAGAAAAGTGATTTTGTGAGGCTTGGAATTTTGAGAGATAGCATTGGCTCCTATAGTCATACATAGGAGAGAAGATCATTCCTTGGAGGTGTTAGTGTCAGTATCTTCATCCCTCCATCAATGATCAAATTCTCTTATTGCATTGCATGTTAGGTGTCTCATTCAATCAGGTGCATTCGATTAGGGTCATGGATCATCTGATGGTAGTGGCATATTATACATTTTCCCTCATGTTCTTTACCTGCTGGCCCATTTTCATAAATCTTGATCATCTGCAGTCATTTTTTGTGTTTAAATCTGCAAAAGTCATTTTTAGGGTTTTAGGGTTCTAGGTCTCATTAGGTCTAGGGTTTCATCAATAAGATCTTGAAAACACTCAATAATAGTCAGTAGGCACATGAGGAGGTCAAATAAAGTCTCAGCAACAATAATTTCCAAAATCACATGATCACTGATTGATTTTTCCTCAAAACCTTGTTTTGAGAAAAAACTGAGTTTTTTATGTTTCATGTACTAAATTTCATGTAATTTCATTTTCTCTATATGTAATAATTTGAAAGGAAGCCCTGGTCACCTTGCCAAACCTCTGCAACTCCAATTCCTACAAAAGAAACAAAATGTTAGAGCATTTAGTCCACCAAGGGCAAAAAGTAAAGCAAACTGCCCAAAACAGAGTTTCAAAAAGCAAGTGAAAATCAAACATTAGGAAAGTGGGTTTTCTTGAGTCAAAAATTAAATCCATTGCTATATAAAGTGTATTCATATCAAAGAGGTTCATTTGCATGCCAAAAGTGAAGGAAAACAAGTGAAATTTGCATTTTCAAAGCCAAGGGAGTGATTTTGCAGTCAAAGGGTGAAAACTTGTAGGCACAGCGCACCTAGGTCAAGGCACGGTGCATCAAGCCTATGCAACGCACACAGAGTGCAGTCCATGTTGAAATTTTGTATTGGCATGATGCACTGAGCTAGCATGGTACACCTGTTAACATCGCCCGAAATTCATCCAAATGCCTCCTCCAAACATCCAAATTGCCAATTCCTCATTGCACAAGTAAGTTGACATTCCCATATGGCCAATCCATGAGTTTGCTTCAATATTTATAGTGATTTAACAGGGACATATTGAAACCCTAGTTCCTTGCACGGTTTGTTAAAAACAAAACTACCTAGGGTTTACAAAGCACTGATTTTGTTGCTAAATCTCACCCCTACCATTTTCACTCCCTCACTACATTTCATTGACCTATTTTCTCCCTCCCTTTTCATTCATACTTACCTATTCCCAATTTCCCATATCCCTAAAACTACTAACCCTAATCCCTAATCTCATTACCCCAAACCTTAATTGATATCCCTAAACCCTAAATATCATTCCCAAACCTTTTCATTTTCTCTTACCCTACAAATAGCATCCCCAATCCCTCATACACAGTCCCTCCATAGTCCTTATCATCAAACCCTTTCTTTTAGCAGCAACTACCCATTGACACTATAAAATCTCTTCATACTCATCTAGTAAACTCAAGCATTGGAAAACATGGAGTCAGATTCTTCTTATGATAGAAATGAGGAAACAGTCAGTGACTCTTCTAGGGAAATTCATGCGCCAAGGAGACCTCACAAGAGTGGAAAACATAACCGAGAGGAGCCTACTTCAGTTGCCAAGCTGTTGGCTTGTCTTCTTGCTGTCACATGCTTTCAACATCAATCTTGTTACCAATTTTGTGAGATGGTGGAAAGAGTCAAATACCATCATGAGCTTGCCAGACTGTTTGTACTCCATCTTCACAATAGCTAAGTCAATTTGTTAAGTGTGACATTCACCTTAACACCTGAGACTATAGCTTAAGCAACTGGTATTCCAAATGTAGGTGAGCAGTGGAATAAGGGGCAGCTGGTAGATAGGGAACATTATGAGCCTTATATCAAGGCTGGTTTTCAGAGGTAGATTAGTAGAGTTTTCCCTTTTAGTTACCTTCAGGACACATATGCTCCATTAATGAAGCTCATAATTAAATATTTCAAATGTGAGGGTAGATTTTCTCGCCTGTATGCCTACCACATCATATTGTTGATGCACTTCACTAGGGTGAGAATGATGAACCTTCCCTATTTTATTTGCCTGAATATTGAGAAGATGACCACACTGGTTCAAAGGAAGCCTCCTCATTAGCATTATAATAGCATCTATCACTTTGCACTAATCAAAATTGTGGTTTTGCATCAACTCAGTTTACTGAATGTTTCATGGGAAGATTTCATTTCACATGAGGTCTTCACAGGTCCACAAGTGCCCCCATCAATTTTTCATGAGGCAAGAGAGACTTCACATCGGCAAGAGGTGCATGAGACACAAACCACCAGTGTGCTAGTCTTTGTCACTTACCAAAAGGGCACAAGGAGATTGTTTGCAGTAGCAAAACAAGTACTATCTCCACCCGGGGTGGAAGGGGTCTCATTTCATTCAACAACAAAGTAGGTATAGGACAAGGGTAAGCATCCATTGCATGATCAGGGGCCTTCAAAAGGTCAAGAGAGAGATTTCATTCTCATTCAGGATGATGACACTAATTTGGGCTCCCAAAGCTCAAAGCTCAAGGAGATCATTTAGGAGAAGCATGATGACATTCATGATTTATCTCTCAACCTGGAAAGAGCCAAGTGGATAATCAACTATCTAGAGCAAAGGAACAAGTAGTTAGAGGATCAGCAAACAATCATGGAGCTCTAGAACATAAGAGAAAACCGGTAAGCTGGCAAGAGAAGAAAAGTCAAGTTGACACCACTTGAACAAGAAATTGAAGTTGATCATGAATCTTGGCTTGAGAGGGAAAATATAAACTTGGAAAAGATGCTACAGAAGGCCAACAGAGAGAAAAAGTTGCTAAGGAAAATGGCCTACTGCTACTTGGTGAGAAACAAGGTGTGCAAAGCAAGAATCAGGATTTTGAAGGCCAAGTTGAAGAAAGCATTGAAGAAGAGAAAAGAGCAAGATAGACTCTAGATCTTGGTTGAAGCTTCCTTAGCCCAACACAACACTTAATGAAGGACACTCACCCCAAATTTCAAGAAATTTTGGAAATATTTTGCAAATTTTGAATTTTTGGCCTAAAAAACAGGTTTTTTTGCCTGGTATGCCGCAGCACCTGGCGTGCGCTTTTTCTAGGGACCTCCTTTTGAGGAAAACTCAGTATTTTTGGGTTTTGCATGGAAAAATATGAATTGCCTCACATGGCCAAGAAATTTTGACAAGTTTTGAGCTTCCAAAAGGGTCAAAAACACCTCAAAAATGACCTTTCTACCCCTTTTTGGCCACACAGGAAGTAATGTTGGGAGAACTCATTTTTTGAGGGGAAAATTGAACCCAAATTCAGAAATTCCACTTTTTTGGGATATTATACAGGCAAACCTTTGTGACAAGCCCACTTAGAGTAATTTTGGTGCATGGGAAGGCCTCCAAAATCAGCTCCAAAGTGGCGCGGTGCACAGGGTCAGGAGCGCAGCGCACATGATGAAATTTTGTCATTTTGACCAAAAAAATCTGTTTTTTCGGCTAGTTTCTTATCAGTTTGATTTTTCTCTTTCTAATAGTCAAACTCATGATGTAATTTTATGTGACTTGATGGATTTTGATGTAAATATGTTAAATTTTCACTCATAGAGGTAGATTCATCATGAAAAGGTAGTTTGCAACTGAATGAAATAGTTTCCTAATTATTAGAGGCAAGCTGTTCCACTGCCTACTTTTTAGTTCTTACTTTAAATCTTGTTGAAACAGCTCCTAAACTTATGAACTCGACCCCTAAAGGCTAGGATGAGTTTTTTGTTTCCTATATCTAGTAGTTTTTCAGTCATTGGCAAAGGTTGGACTTTTGTGAAAGCTTTGAGCAGCATTGTACATTCATCTCTGCAGTTTGGCAAAGGAATAGACTAGGGTTTGTAGCCTTTTGTGGGATTCTTGTGGCAAACTGATTTGGTATTGTGTCTTCTTCTGTAATTTCAAGTTTTATATGTGTTTATGTATATCATTCTCTCTCTTTTTCAGCTGAACTAAATGAATCAAGGATAAAGGTAGAAATCATTGAAGTTGCAATGCTCTACCTAGGGTTTGTTTAGTTATTTATGTTTTCTACTATTTGAAGAGGATCCCTGAGACTCTCATGTCCTCTCCAACTCCTCACTAGTCCTAAGACTCTCCATCCCATTCAATTTAAAGTACTAAACCATTTGCCTACCTCGCCCCATAGAGATCTCTGCAAAACTGAGCCCATTCCCCGGACCCAAATCTGCCTTTCACATTTGAGCCAACAAAACATCATCAAATTCAATCACAATCCTCTGAGCACATACCTAGCCTAAAATTAGTCTTTACATCAGTCATCTCAGCTTCATTTGTTGTACTTTCCTGAGATTGACAAGGAGAGAGCCCTCTCCCGACCTAGTAGGGCTAGCTACCAGGTTAAGCGTGGTTTGATGTT
>APFE031722100.1:138958-163651 GCA_000404065.3 Pinus taeda
ATGTTTTATATGTGTTTATGTATATCATTCTCTCTCTTTTTCAGCTGAACTAAATGAATCAAGGATAAAGGTAGAAATCATTGAAGTTGCAATGCTCTACCTAGGGTTTGTTTAGTTATTTATGTTTTCTACTATTTGAAGAGGATCCCTGAGACTCTCATGTCCTCTCCAACTCCTCACTAGTCCTAAGACTCTCCATCCCATTCAATTTAAAGTACTAAACCATTTGCCTACCTTGCCCCACAGAAACCTCTGTAAAACTGAGTCCATTCCCCAGACCAAAATCTACCTTTCACATTTGAGCCAACAAAACATCATTAAATTCAATCACAATCCTCTGAGTACATACCTAGCCTAAAATTAGTCTTTACATCAGTCATCTCAAGCTTCATTTGTTGTACTTTCCTGAGATTGACAAGGAGAGAACCCTCTCCTGACCTGGTAGGGCTAGCTAGCAAGTTAAGCATGGTATGATGTTACCCTAGATCCTGCCTTTTTTAGCCTAAGGTAGATTTAAGCACTAACTGGAGGAGCCATTAGTGACTTAATGTTCCACTGTCAGAGCTAGTGTCTCACCATTGTAATCGTGTAATTGGATCTTTTACTTAATCCTCAGAAGCTTTTTGAGCCAACAAATATTCATGCATGTATCGTGAATATTATAAGAATATTCTTTGGGTTTTTGTGGTATATGTTATGTTCATATGTACTAAAGAAATGAACTATTTCTTTGGCTTTGTTGCTCATCTTGTTGAATGTATGTTGTATTTTATTTAATGATCATTGTGTCTATGTGAACTATTTCAGTAGATAATTAACAAATATTTCCTTGCTCTCATGTGCCTCTCTTAGGATATTACTATTACTTTCCTATTAGAGTACTCCACTCTCGTGAAAACTTCCTTTTACAAATTACAATTTGTGTTTCACAAAATCAACTTACTTGTTTGTTTCAAAGGTTATATATACAATCTATTATGTTACCCATTAAATTTAAGGAAAATATTTGAGTTATGGAGGTCGGGCTGAAACTCCAGATGGGGTTCCTACTCCAAACAGTGTGAGGTATAGTTGGGACTTCATACCTGGGAGACCCTATTTGTGGAGAGATTTCTAGGACCATCAACAAGTATGTTGAAAGGTTAAGCATTTACCTTCTATGCAACAATGATCTACAATAGGTTTTTAGTGAGACAACATAAATACATGATTTTAGTAGAATTGATAGAATGCATGTATTGATGCTTTTTATAATGTCTAACATCATTAATCCAACATCCCTCCTCAAGTTTTAGCATAAGGTATTTTCCACTTTTTCTAGATGGGAGTTGATAGCCTTAACTAATACAATAAGAACCGTATTAGTGACCACCTTGAGGCTAAATTTCTTCTCTTTGGAAATTGCATAGTTTCGTCAAAACTAGATCTCACAACACAAAAATTTATTGAGGGAAATCCATGTATGTTTGAGAATTTCCATGTCGTTGAAGGACCCTTGATAACAAAAATGTCAAATTCTTAAAATGGCCTCCCAATCATTTGGGAAGCAAAATTTGTGTCTAATGCATTTGTCAAACACTACCATACCTTTGTCGCGAATGAACAACTCCAAATAAGATGTGGAATATCGTCTAATTTATTTTCTACACGAAGTGTTTCATGGAACTCCTTAGATGCTTAGCTTCCTCTAGTTTTCAATGGTCAAGACTTTATTTTGTAGCAAAGTCTAACACAATTCATTGACTTTACGTACCCTATCCTTCTACCAAACTCGTCTCCAAATTATTACAGTGGGGGTAAGCTCTTGTTGGCTAGAAAATTCATTGGTCAAAATGTTGAGCTTTTGGAATGATTTCATAAAAAACAATGTGGATGGATATCAAGTTAAGTATACAAAATAGAATATGTTCTCTAAAAAATATTTCACAATTTTCAGAATCTGATTCCTCTAGACACAAGATTAAGAATCATAAATTTCCATTTTAAAGAAATTCTTCTAGTCATTTTTTCTTTCAATGATACCAATCATTCTTTCAATACATATACAAGTATACTTACCATATGAAAAATAAGTGAGGTGTTTTTTTTTTCTTTCTTAAACCTTTATATCTTCCATATATCTTACGTGTGGTCACTTTGAAACGAAAGTTTCTATAATTTATGTTTTAAAGTCTGACTCAATTCTAGTGAACCATGCATCAACTTTTATAACACTTTTCTTTTTTCTCCACACACCACATACAATTGTCAAATTCAAGTTTATTTTCCTAATTTTCTTGATATTTTATAGCATGTTACAAGGAAAATGAATGAATAACAATAATATGCATAGTGTAACGTAGTATATTATGAGTCTCATACATTATGTTGATGTTTTTAAGTAATGTTTCCAACTATTGTAGGCTATGTATTTATGCCTTACTATACAATCATTATAGTTTTTGGAATTAGTTTGTTGAAATGATTTTATTTTTTAACTGAAACAATATATCTGTATTAATAAAAATAGAGTGCAAGATTACAAAGTTCCTAGATTGAGGATGAAATATGGGAGTTGGAACCTTCTCGATGAAAACTAAAACTAGTCCTTATTTCAACTGATACCATAATTCCATATCTATATGCAAAAAAATTCCAAAATGTGCCTAATAAAAAAACACATTTGAAGTAATGGCACTTATTAGTTGACTAAATCAATCTTGAATTTTTCCCTATTCTAGCCCATGATCTTGGTTCAAGTTGCCATGGGATTTATGTAGGAGGTATTCCTTGTTGAGGTGAGAGTTGAAACATAAATACAAAAGCCCCCTTTTGTAATCTTGGTTGGCCAAGCCATCTACCTATTTATTAAATATTCTTAAAACATGAAGAAATGACATTGACTGAAATTTACTAATTGATCCTCATATTCGAGATAGAATAGCAACCATTGATACATCCTTTGGCCCGTGGTCCACAACCAAAGCCATTATAATATTCTATGAATTTGTAATTAGAATGATCTATTCAATTCCTTTACTTTGAGCAACCTTTAAGCCATGGAGCAAGGCCTCGCCTCCTACCATATTTTTAGTCAAGTGGAAAGACTTCATTCATACATATCCTCCTTTTGTTTTCTAGGATAAAGAATGAACCCACACCCTAACATACCACCTCTGGATTTCTATTTGATTCTCCATAAAATAAAAAGAGAAAATTATTCATTACCACCTTCCACCAATTAAACTCCTCTTCTAACATTTGCAACATCACTTTTTTAATTGATAGCTTCATATATTTCAAGGAATTCAATCCCAAAAGACTAATTCCCACCCTAGTAATCAAATATTTCATCTCAGGTCTCAATACCATATATTTTCCACTTTTTTTTGATGGGAGTTTATAGCCTCAACTAATAAAATAAGATCCCTATTAGTGACCACCTTCAGAATGACTTTCGTCTCTCTACAAATTGCATGGATTTTTGAAATCCATATTTGCCAACATATGAATTTTGGGAGGGAAATCCAAAGATGTTTGAGAATTTCCTTTCATTTGAATGGTCCCTGATAATGAATATGACAATTTCTTAAAATGGCCTCCTAATCATTTAGGAAGTGAATTTTGTGCCTGATGCATGTGGTCGAACATTTCCATACCTATAGAATGAATTTTCAACTCCAAATAATATGTGGAATATCTTCCAATTAGTTGTTACACATAGTGCATCATGAAGGTCCTTGGATTCCTAGTTTGCTCAGTTTTTCACCCATCAAGACTTTTGATGAGTCCCTCTTATCAACAATTTTTGCATAAAAATATTTAATTTTGGTTTAAGAACCCTATCATTTCCTACTCCTAACTTTTCTTATAAATTCCAAGCACAAGTATATTTGTATTTGTTTCAACCCTTGTCTCTTCTATTTATAAATGAATAACTAAGGGAATTGAATAGTAACATAGGTGTGTATCGCTTGCATAAGATCATAGTTTACATGTGTGTGTGTGTGTGTGTGTGTGTGTGTGTGTGTGTGTGTGTGTGTGTGTGTGTGTCTATATATATATATATATATAAGTTTGATTTGAATAAAAGGGTCAAGCTACTGACTCAAGTTAAAAGAACTATATCGTTGCATATGATTTCATATGCCTCGGATGTATTGACAGGGTGTCCTATGGGTACTCAGTTTGATGAGTTTATGTCACATTATAAATGTATCCAAAGATTGAAGCCTATTGGTGAATCGCTTCAGTTAACTCGAAGTGTGCATACTGACAAGTTTTTGTTTTCGAGATTTATTGATCGGGACCATGGATTTTGGGCATGGATTAATTATCCATAGAGATTACATATGAACAGGTCCAAGTCTCATGCCAACGAGCTTCTATTGACCTCCTTGACTACACGAATGCAAATGTGGCTGAAATAAGTTACTCAATTATGAAAATAGGATCTCTATGGAAATTTTATTATGAAACTTATGGTAATGGTTGTAGTCAATTGCCTTATTAAGAAACTTAGTTGCATGGAAACTTTAATTGAACAAATTCATTGATTGAATTCCAAAGGATTCAGATAGTTATTCTATTTTATAACCACTCTTAGGACAACTTCAAGGATATTCCTAGGAGGCCTTTTACATGCCAATGGATAGGATGTTAGAAGGTCCCCATAGCAAGCAACTATCTCAAGATAGTCACAATCAAAGATGCTCATTTTCAAACATTCATTGGATATGTGTGCTCATTGATCTCAGAAATGATAAGTTTGCGATTTGAAATTTAAATGAACTATCCATAGTTTGTAAGTGTGAGGAGTGAAAATAGAATAAGAGGATTGGGTCACAACTAAGTCTGATTTATGTTTGTAATAGTTTACTATGTTTATCTTTAAGAAAGTTAGTTGAGAATGAGCCAAACTCTGGCTTGGTTATCTTTGGTTTTTGTAAACTATATAGAAATAGAAGCACCCAGAGCACAAACATAGATATGTTTTTATCATTTTGATCTTGAAGTTAGGTATTTTGAATCCCTCTAAGGCACACTAGTTTACACTAACAGGTTAAACAATGATGATATTCACAAGTGTAGGGATGCATCCATTGGATTTCCCTATGAGGTTTTTCCTTTGAAAAAGAGATAAGACAATGTAATTGAGCTAAGAGGCTCATTCTACAGCCCAGTATGATGTGTAAGAATGTCCGTCTATCGTCAAAGTTGAAATTTTGGTCATGTTGGCCAAAAAAAAAAATTCTAAAAATCTAAAGTAAAAATTAACTACACAAAACATTTAAATAATGTTGGCTCATCAAAAAAAGTTCACATGAATAAATTTGATCCATCTTGGCTCATGTTAGATCTGTATTTAAAATAAATCTATATTGGTTTTATTGATTTCCAGAAAATGATCACTACAAAAATTAATGTTATTCCCATGATTTTCATTTTTCCAAAATATTATTATACATTTTAACACATTTTTATATTGTGGTGTATGCACTTGATTAAACACATCTCATAAAATTTCAATACTCATGTCTTATTGAAAATTATTGCAAATTGTGCTAAGTGGTAGTTTATACAAGGGGAAACATAATTTAAAACAAGGGAGGCTACATGGTAGCTAGCACCTGCCTTGAGTAGGAAGCGGGGCTTCAGTGTAGTAGAAGAGGTGGTTTAAGTCGATCCAGATGCAGGAGTAGTAGTAAGTGTAGGCAGTTCATGATCCTAAAATCCAGAGCTTGTTTACTTCGTTGCTCAACAAGCAAAAGCAGCATCACCAAGGAAAGAAGCAGATCCATATTCAGTCGATCCAGAAAATTGTCTTATGTTGAAGAAGCAACACCATTTTTTTCACAGTATATGAAGCAGTTGATTCCTATATAAAAGTGATCTAGTCGATGAAACAGTAGCACCAGTAGCGGATCAATATGTAGTTGGAGTCATAGTGGTAATACCAGTTTCTGACCTAGGAGCTAAGAATGTTTATGGATCTATACCTCTTTTGAATACATGTTTTGATCCACTCGAACACCTGTGTTACTGTAGCTGACCATGCCGCTCCACCTTCACTAATTAGCCTATCTAAATTGGAATAAGACTTGATGATGGCCCACTCGATCCAGTCATAACAGCTGCATTAAATAGAGAATACGATGCTAGTCTGATTTACTACTAAGTTGTACCAGTCATCATATCTACATCCTGCCAGAATAGAGGTGGGGCCTATAGAGAATAGGGGCAGGTCTTCTATTTGGAATTGTGCATGGCCAACTTGTATATATTCTACGCCAACGTTACACCAAGTTTGAGAAACATTGTGGCAACCAGTATACACACTATGCCATCATTTACACCCTGAAGAAATGCTATTATGTAGTGGAACGCGATTCTTTGAGAGCAAGATGAGATAGCTAACTAACTATTGAATTTATATAGTCTAGTGGGCTTCTCACACTGAGAAAGGTATAAACCTATTCTACAAGGCCTGGGCTCGTAACTACACTATCTTCACCAAACTTGTTGGGCAGTTAGCATGCGTGTCCATGGAAAGGTTGCTCTGTCACCTCTATAGTAGTGGCCACCTCAAATTACCATTTTTTTCCACAGGATAACACCTGTGCACATAATTTACTGGCTGCATGTTTTTCTAGAGCATAACACCTGTGCAGATAAATCATTGGCTACATGCATGGATAATGTAATATGTCAAATTTACTTTAACATCGTGATTGTTATGCCTAGGTATCAGCTTCAACAAGACCAATGAGTTCTCCATGGCATTGCCATCATTGGCTACACTATAAGTAAGACCTAAAAGCCCTTTGAGTCACCCACCAACTCCTTAGAATTTCCTGGAATATGCAGGCAGAGTTGTGCCTTATCTTTTCTTTCCCTTGGCATAGATTGCTTCATTGTACAGAATAAGGAACTATGCTAGCAGTGTATGCGTATTCATAGCTCCATGAGGCCTTCAACTAACCAATTCTTCTCTCGTGGTCCCTTCTGCTCGTGGTCCCTTCTGCTTGTGGTCCATATGGAGACCTTGAACCAACAGTCGCCATCTTGCCTAGTACCCATTATCTGACAAGACAATGTTGAAGTTTGTAAATGATGGTGGCCTAGCCTTACTGCTATCAAAGAAATTCAATTGGGTATTTGCTGCAGTGATAAGCTTTCTTTCAGTATTGATGGAGTTCCATCCCAAAACACAGGGATTCCCTTTATGCCAGCTTGAGTCGGCTATTCCATTGGGCAATGCTTTTGTTCTGTGAGAAACTTCCTTACTCAATGAGGAGGTGCTTGCACTCTTTGGGGATATGGGTGCAGAATTTGAAGTTCTCCAATGCCCTATAATCAAGTGTTTCCAAGAAGAAAATATGTGCAGTGATACGGGGAGGTGCTAGAGTTCACATAGAAGGTGCAACTTTGGTGCCATGGTTAGACATGGTGGAAGAAGGAATGTAGAAGACTTTTAGTTGTGGACCCATTGAACTCGTGAGCGCTATTCGGAAACATGTTGGATGGGCAGGAAAAAAGCATAGGTGGGGCATACCTTAAAAAGAAAATTTTCTCCCTCTGAATCTGAAAGAGGACCAAAAAGAAAAAGCTAAAAATCATGTAGATGATTCACTATTTTGACTGTCTTTATGAGAAATTGATTAATGTTCAGTTGTAGATCCAATGACAAGCATATTTGTAAGTTTTTTTTTATTTTCTATTTAATAAGATCAAGGCTCACTGATCAACGACCATTTTTTAGTTTTTCTAGACTTTTTTTCTCTATTATGATTTCCAAAAGCCTAGAAATCCTATATCTTTTTCTCTATTATGATTTGCAAAGCCTAGAAATCCTGTGTATTTTCTGTAATGGTAGTCGATGTAGGAAACATCCCTAATTTTCATCAAAAAATCCTTCGTGAAACTCCAATCTCTGCAGTTAACAAGAAAATGGAGCTTTATTCAATAACCATTATTTTCTGAGAAATTTCTTGATAGTTTGGATTTTTTTTTTTTTTCTAAATAAGACTATTCTATTATTCACATTAAAGACTTACAGTTACATCATGACGAGCGTCAAAATCAGCTGCCCCAAAGGAAAGTTAGATTGAAATAGAGAATTGTCCAAGACAATGAGTTTGGACGAGACCAATGACTACAGTCACACACAGGGGATCCAGTGTTAACCATCTTGGCCTTACTGAACTTACAAGCATTCCAAAAAACATGCATATTTAACCCTAGTGTAGCAGCCGTTACAAAAATTATCAGCTGGGGCAAAAAGCCCTCTATACTGGGCCGCAAAACCTGAGACAGAGCTACAGATCCAAGAATTAGGTGTCTGAAGGCTCCTCCACGATTCTACACCATCCACCTTCAGATAGTTCCTGAGTTCGAGCAGCATCGTTCACAATCGAACCTGGGGTCATTGGCTCCATCTCCATGTCATTAACATTGCGCACAGGAATCTCCATAGCTCACAAAGAGCCAAGATTCGGCACAGAAACTAATCTTGGGTCCTCCTGAGGAGCGCTGGACTCGCCCCCTACCTAGGCTTCCTCAAGAAAGAGCATCGAGACATGGGCTGTAATCCGGGGACAGTTCAGGTTGCAGTTAAGAGTGAATATTGCCGAGCCGAAAGAGGGCGAGGACAAGAAACCTGAAGAACTAGGCTCAAGGAATTGACTGGGCCACAGAAAGCACCCTCTTCCACTGCGGGTGCGAGGGTGATGGCTTGAAAGGAAGTCATTGGAGGGAGAGAGGGATGAAGGGCGAGAGGGTGCCCTACGAGATGTGCCTCTTCGACTTAACATCCTTTGGCGGAGTCGAGGCATGATGAGAGTGATGGCGCCTTTGCAGAAACCAGAACGAGCAACCAGAGAAGCGGGACCCAAGCCTGTCAAGCGAACAATCAGACAGGAACCCAAAGCTTCAGAGAGAATCAAGGAAATTGACTGAGGCAACTTCTCCAAACTAACAGAGCAGGAACCTGAACATAACATATGGGACACCTGAACAAACCCATGGCGAAGGCTCGTTTTATTACCATTGCCCCTACCTCGAGACACGCACGCTATAACTATGGCATTCATGGGAGCCAAGAGCCGGAGCATATCAGAGCGTGTAGAGGTGAAAGATAATTCAAGGCCACCTGCAGAAATTCCTTTAAACATATCAACGCCCACATGGCTATGATCATCCGTCAGCTATTTAATTACTTCACTACACAAGGCTGGCAAGTGGCGATCATTCTCACGCCACTCCAGTCCCATCGACTTTAAGGCCAACTTAACCACCTGCATCCGGGATTCTTGACAGTTTGAATTACTTATTGCCAGAATTGACAATTTTAATTACTTATTACTAGAACTATAAGAAATTGTTGTTTAAATTAATTTCAGAAATTAATTTCAAAATTGCAAGTAAGAAAAAATTGGAGCTCTATTCAATAACCACCATTTTCTAAGCAATTTCTTAATAGCTTGAATTACTTATTGCTACTTATTGCTTATTGTAGTTTAAATTTATTCCAGAATTTGTAATTTATACTAATTTTAGAATTGTACCTCTAAGAGTATATTAACCATAGAAGAGAAGTATAATTTGGAATTAACCATAGAAGAGAATTATTGGGTGAAGCAATCGATTGGTGGGTCAATGAAGCTGTGAAGATGAAGCTGTGCAGGTTAATTGATGAAGCTATGCAACTGGTTTGGGTTGACTTCTATCCTTCCTACATGAAGCTATGTAACCAGTTAGCTAAGCACATGGTTGCACCTAGTTCAGGCAAACTTCTATCCTTCTAAGCTTTGTTTCTAGGCTCTTATGTAAACTGAATGCTTCTGGGCTCTCTAATGCAAATCAAATATAATTGAGCACAACTTAATGAAAAGAGAACTGAGCTCAGGAGAAAACAACAAACATAACTAAAAAGAGAAAATATAATTGAATAAGCAGTGCAATTCAAAATGTACCAAGCTAAGCCTAGATAAGCAAGACAATACCAGTTTCCTCAAGAAAAAATAAGATCCAGAGAACATACTTCTTCTTCGAGATGCAAAACCCTCGTTTTCCTCTGTTCTTGGGACTTGAATCGGGTTGTTGCAGTTGTGGTTGTTGTGTGAAGCAAGTTGTTGCAGTAACGATAAGAAGGGGTAAGGGGCAATGCCAGTACATGGAGACGGTCACCTTTTCGCTAAGATGGTTGCTCCTATTCTATTTTTCGTTAGCCTGATGGGGCTATCTTCCCATATTAGATACTCTATGGTGCCCAGTTCAATCGATAGTTGGATGTTTCCATTCAGAGCCATCTGTGAGCCATGTGTTTAAGCCCTACAACTTTGGCGGCCATGTGTTTAAAGACTACAACTTTGGCAACCATGTAACCAAAGATATGTTTTTAATTCCTAAGCATGAAATGTTATTCAAACTAATGTTAGCATTAGTTTAACACTTTCTTTAAACATAAAAATGCAAAGGAAATGACATGAACTATAATATATGGTTTAGCCTCTCCGCCTCAGGAAGAGGCTAAATAAGAAGGTGAAAAGATTTCATATATTGTTAGGTTAAATACTTTGGTTACTTGCCAGAGTCATGAGAGTAAACATCTAAAAAATCAGCTAAAATTAATATCAATCCTGCCATATCGATTACTATAGTCCATGCCATCTGCAAGATGGTAGGGACTAATTATATATGGAAGATTATACAAATATAGTGATTAACATTGCCATATGAAGGGGGATTTATTATTTTTTATATGTCCACACTAGAGTTGAAATTCAATGGAGAAAAAATACATAGACTACATAACACATCCTGTAAAATTTCAATACTTATGTTTTATTGAAAAATATTGGAAATTGTACTAAGTGGTAGTTTATACAAGTGGAAACATAATTTAAAATTATATATGGAAGATTATGCAATTATAGTGATTGGCATTGCCATATGAAAGGGGTTTTATTAATTTTTATATGTCCACGCTGGAGTTGAAATTTAATGGAGAAAAAATACTTAGAATACATAAGTTTTGGTATATATATATATATATATATATATAATATTTCTTTCTGTCACTAAAATCAATATTAATGTAGTCTAAGTATTGTTTCTTTATCAAATTTTAAACTAGTCTAGATCCATCTTAACTCTGGGTTTACCAACCACCAAGATGGATCAATCTATCGAGATGCGAACATTTCCTCAATTTTTACACTAAAAAAGGTTTGCACATTGGGATATTTGATCCCTCAAAGAAAAAGATGTTTTACCTTGAGTGATTTAATCGCTAATGGTGCTTGATAGATATGGAATTACAATGGATCTTGGATGGTTAATTTTAAACTAAGAATTTATTAGAATTTCAATTTCCTTTATGGAGATAACCATTTCAAAGTTATTTGACAATTAAACTCAAATAATTTAACAGATTTAATTTTCACTTAAGATTTGGATTAAATTTCAAATACAATGAATTAATCACCATTCTAAGCTACAATGATTTGATATTCAATCCTACCAATAAAGTCCAAATAAATTGTTGTGCTTAGAAGTTCTCTTCAACCTAATATGGAAGAGGAAGATATGTTGTAATATCTAGTTATGTTAAGTAATGTACACATTTTGACTTGGCCAAATTACATAAAAACTAAAATTAAAATTAAAAAAACAAAATGAAATAAAGTTATTGAAATTAAAATTAAAACTAAAAAATTATAACAAACTATTACTTTAGGTGAAATTAAGGTTATAGAGTCAATTTACAGTTGATGATTTCCAGACTATAGGTTTTTTGTCATTGGTATTCTCAGGTAGGGGAGGGACACCATTACCTATGCACCCTCCTTGCCACCTCACCTATCGCCACGTGATATGCATGAAATTGGTACGATAGTTGTCTATCGTGAAGGTCCACATGTTGGGAACCATGTCAAGGGGTTAAAACACACGTTTTGCACTGTGTTTAGGGTTGATTCCATGTCATTTGTGTGATGTGTTGTTTTCCGTTTGTTTTTCTATTCGGGTTCAGTTGTTGGCCAAAGCCCTCCACCGAAGATGGCATGGGACGACCCCAAAACCTGCACGCTTCGTCTGTCATGGTTGAGTTGATGTCCGCCATTGTTCGAGGTTACACGTCCATGGTTGGAATAGGGTTTCTGGCTTTCTTGTGGTTTTCCACCTGGATTTTTTGGTCATTTTGGACTGCCAGTGGTTTAGGGTTTCTTTGGTGGTGGTTTAATTCCCAGTTTTTTTTTTGGGGGAGGAGCTAGTAGCAGTTTTAGCCAGTTCGAGGTTGAAGGTTTTTTTAACAGGCAATTGCAGGTTTTTCTATTTTTTGTTGGTTTTTTTGCTTTTTTTTGTTGTCTAATGGCTAATTTCCAACTCGTTGCAGGTGTGGCGAGCTCCGAAGAAGGTCTAGCGAAGGTGTGGCGACCATCAATGGATTCTATCCAGTAGGATTTTAATCTTACCTGTTATTTCTATGTGTCTTTCAAGATAAAACATCTTATTGGAATTTTTTTTAATTTTTCATGGCAAGTTTTGAGGGTTAAGGGTTTTGCAGGCTAGGGGTTTAGGGTTTAGTGTATTTAACTAATTTTGTTATTTCTTTGGTCTCTAAATTCAGGCTGTAGTAGGACTGTTTGCATGTTTACATACATAATGGCTTACAATGTTTCACTGTGGCTGCTGCCATGAGAATATTATCATTTTTTGTCTTGGAAAACTTGGTGAGTGTGCATTTATCGCATCTGAAAAGGGCACGTTGTGTGTAATGGAAAGTCTTGCCACCATCACAAGGATGATGGTGACCACATCCAACCCTGTATTTTCTTTCCCTTATTGCAGCACTACTTGTTCTGCAAGCATCTTAGAAACCAAATATGCTTGCACAATTAGCCATTAAACAACACTGTTACACACTTGCAAGTTGCGAGTTACTCACTATGGGTTATCCACAGTTTCAGGCTTTCAGGGAGAGGTAGAACCCATAGTGAGGTTCGATATTTTCTGTGTTGAGCCATGGAAAAGAAAAAGAGGCAGTTGTAGTTTCTTGTTTTTTAGAGAGCAGTACCCTTATATTTGCTGCTGCAAATGCTTGTTAAGATGACATGGCTTCTTCTTCTGCTATTGGTAAAGCTAATAGTGATACCAATGCTCTACCAATAGTGGAAACCCTGGAAATCGATGTCATCCCTCATGACCACAAAAACCCTCCATCACTTCCTCATGCCTCCACTTCTCTTCCCGCATTCCAACTATTGTAACACAAGGGATGCCTTACTCCTCTTCTAGCATACAAACAATGTTCATGCTGATGGAAGGGGTAGAAGGTATACTGATAAGAGAGACAATGTTGACATTGGATGCCTCTATAATGGCCTGCTCTCAAATTGATTGTTCCAAATTTATCAGGTGAGTACTTCAATATTTAATCTTACACATCTTTCTTAACCTTGATCTATGAAGATAAATACAAAATACCAAGGTTAAGATAGATCTAGGGTACATTTTATTGGTTTCTTTATTTTTATTGGTTTTCTTTATATTTTATTAGCATTTCATGTAGCAGGGTTGTAATTATTTCTATAGCAATGAATGCTAACAGTTCTTATGTTTATCTTAATTTTTAATTTTGATTTATTTAGCATAAAAAAGATAAAGAAATACCAAGGTCACATTGGGCCTAAACTATCTAATCTTTCATCATATTGTTTTCCATTTTATTTGAACAATATTTCATATGAGTGAAACATCTCTTCCACTAGAAGCTGTAATTTTCTCTACAATTCCTATGTCCAGACCTCTTTGTCCTATTAAATTTATGTTATTTCTCTCCCCACAATTCCTATGTCTAGGCCTCTTTGTCCAGTTAAATTTTTGCAAAAAAAAGAAAAAAGTTGTTCCTCATGTGTAGATCTGCTTGTCCAATTTATAAGCAATGTCTTTGACATAAATCCGCCTGAACAGCTTTTGCCAATGGATATACACAAGGAAAAACAAGTGAGGGTGTTTATCACTGCAAGGAACAGAGATGTGCATAAAGGATGCAGAATGAAAACAAATTCATTTTCTATAAGATGCGTTCCCTTTGCAGAAGAAGTGCATTTTATCAAAAATAAAATCAACAATAAGACAAGTGACACAGAGGAACAAATGGATTCTAGTCAAATCGAACAAGATAGTAGAGAATATGGTGGAATTCCAAAACTTTTCATTATGCCAGCAACATTTATACCTTGCAAGGAAGACATATAGAAATCTTATCATATAGAGATGGTAGAGAAAAACAAATGGAATGCTATCTCACCTCTAAGTTTCTAACTATCTTCTGCCCTAAGATAGTGAAAGATCCATTTGTTAACATCTACTTATTTTTTGAAGATTTCAATATAGATTTGCTAATAAAAAGAGCATTAGTCACCAAAGACGCGGAGCGTTTGTCACTAAATACATAAACATTATTGCAAGGGTATATGAAAATACATTGCCAAGATACTGGGGGAATAAGATTCAAAATAACAAAGGCTAGTCAAATTGAAAAGTTGTTTTATATAATGTATATAAGATATACCTCAGTTTTCATGACTAATTCATTTAATTTCATTAATTTGGTAATTGCATGCAGGACATTTAAAAGATCAGAGGTTTAGTGAATTTAATGATACATTGCCTATCCTGAAAGTATGCGTAATTCATTGAGAATTCTTCAACTCTATTCTTTATGACCCTGAGAATCTTGTAAGATTTATATATTATAATAGATTATAGACGTTCCTTCTAAAATGGATTTTGGCTACAATGTTGCACACATTATGAAATAAAACAACCTAAGTTGTAAGCCAAAATGTTTATGTGACAAGAAAAAGATACAATCCATCCAAAATCCACATCACAATGTGGTTAGAACCAAAAGCATATGACACCCCTATTCTTTATGGCCCTGAGAATCTTGAGTACCAGAACTCCCCGAGTTAACTTCTTGAGCCAGGTAGGTTGGCCTACCAGTCAAGGGTTGATTAGGAAATGGTTTATTTCTGTCATATGATTGATTCCAATTTGCAGCTTCGAACCATGGATGTATTGAGTACCCATACCTCACATTTTCACTATTGACCCCTGCATTAAGTGGAGGTGTGTAATGAGCATACATAGAATTGACACCAGCTCTGGTAGGAACAAGGCAAGTGGGTAAACCCTCAGTTTGATAGTGAGGGACTTGAATGTTTATGAGATCTTGGAATAATGGTGTATTATCTGTAATGGAGTCCAATGAGTTTGAAATAATCCTGGTTTCATTAGCTATTCTTGTATCATTGATCATCCCTTGTTCCTTTTCAAGCATTTATTGTGCCTTTCATTTTTCCTTTCCCTGTCTTGCCATTTTTTTTTTTGGTCCTTAACTTGCCTTGCTCTATCTCTTTCAATCCTTTCATCTGCTTGACGTTGTGCTGCAACAATCCTTGCTGCCTTCTTCTCCTTGACTAGATCCTTCTTCTTTTTTTTAACTCTTGCATTTCAAATTTCTTTTTTTCAGACTAAACTAAGAGGTTTATATAGTCCTCTAAGGTGAATAACTATGAGCTTCGGCCCAAACGAAGACTACCCAGTGCACGTTGCTTTTTTTCATTGATACTCTCTCTATCAGTAGCTTTAGGAACTAGTCAATTGTCTTCTCCACCCCTCCCACCTGCATGTCATTGCTTGGTACTTCCCTTTCAGTATCTGATGGAACTAATTGAACTATATCATTATCTTCATTTGATGCCTCATTATGTGCTTCATCTTCTTCCATTGATCTATTATCAACAAAAAATGAACAATTTCATTGTTCAATTATGCTAGTTGTGAGGGCGTGTTCATGCTTTCTTGATTGGTTGCTAAGACATTATGTGCATTCATATTAATCATTGCTTCTGCTAGCCATGAAGGTGGGGTTACTTGGCTTGGCAATGTCAACTGGTCATTGCCAACTGCATGTTCAACAATGTCATTAACAATATCAACAATAGGAGTTTCATGTTCTTGAGTTGGTGGAATGATATCCATGTTTCACATACAGTTTCATCATCTTCAGCATATAAGTGTCCTTGAGATAGGGAAATAATATTACCAGCTACAACAACATCACCTTGGTCATCTACTTCTTGCACTTCAACACCTGTTTGGGCATTCCCTTCTTCCTGACAATCCACATGAAACGCTTGGCTACAACCAGTGTCATGCATAAGAGCATCATAGTTCAGTGGCCAGATTCCTGTCCTCCTAAAGCTAGCCTCGATATTTGATGGTGTCAAAGCCCTTTTAAAAGCTTTACTTGGAAGCTCTACTAGCTTGAACCTTTTCACCTCAACCCCTGGATTCTTTGCCATCCATGTAGCACGCTCCAACCTGAAATAGTTCTTGAAAGGGCCAAACACACTAACATCAAGGGGTTGAAGTCTGTGAGTGGTATGAGCGGGAAATGTCAATAGGTCGAAGCCTAAATTATTTGCTTCTTCAATTGTTTGTACAACCATGTGGCTCCCATGGCCATCTAATATCAATAGGTGTCTGTTATTAGGTTAGACACCACCTGGAACTAATGCAGAAAAGTGAAAAAGCCAACTTAGAAACAATTCTTTAGTCATCCATGCATGGGGATGTGCACCCATGCATGCACCTGATTCACAGTTCTGTATATATTTTTTCAGTTGATTTTTACCTTTGAATAGATAAAATCCTAGGATTGAAGTACAAATTGCATTGACACAACATAAAATAGTTATCCACTCCCCACGCTTAGGCAAACTCTTTGGCAAATTTCAACTCCCTCTCTTGGAAATTACCCGCATGCCACAATTCGTCCCTGACTGTAAACTAGTTTCATCACAATTCCATATATGGTCTACTCCATAAGAATGTTTATCGCAAGCACTAGAAAGTGTGTCATAGAACTTTTGCACAATTGTAAGGTGCAAATTTAATGCTCTGTCTCTGTCAAGGCCCTCAGCAGTATGCAATACAAGTTCTGGATGCCTTTTTTTAAACCCAAACCACCATGATTTACCAGGAAACCCATATTTGAATGGGTTTGGCCTCCCTTGACAGATTTGAGCAACTATGTAGTTGAGTTGTATCAACTCTAGCCCATGTCCCAATTGGGCCATCTCTTTACACCACTCAACCACCTCGACCTCCTCCTCCTTAGTCATAACTGTAAGATGCCCTCTACATTTTGTATGAGTCATTCCATTTATCCAATAATGTATTGATGAGGGAGGAATACTATTTTTTTTGCAGATGCTCGAAATGAGTATCCATTAAACTCTATGTCATCAATTGCAACTAACATTTGTTCTTTTGTCCATCCTCTTATAGCACTGATCTTTTCAGTTGAACTTACCCCTTAGACTATTGTTGATGGTGGTTCTGTGGCTGATGGTGTGTTAACATCAGCTATCGTCACATGGTCATCCTCAACAATGTTCCTTGGTGCATTGTTGACATTGACATCAGTTGTCCTGTCCTCATCAGACGATGTGCATCACAGTTGCGCACCCCTTGTCACTCTCCTGCCATTTCTCCTTGTATGAGCAACATAACTTCCTTTTGCCATAGATGCAACAGCCTGTAAAATTGTTGCATGCATTTAGACATTAGAATATTTTTAAATTATGCTTTAATACAAGGAAAAAATACTTTTGCTTTATTGCAGGAAATTATCAACGTGTATGTTAGTATCCTTGAAAAATCAAATATACAGAATCATTTTGTTGTATGTCTTCAAAATTATCAGTGATTTTTGTTTTGATAACTTGTCTTTACTCTTGAAATACCACAACTGTATTGATTGGTTTTGTTATGCATTTCCCAACAGAGATCTTGTTCAGTTTGACTACTTAAAATATTGTTTTGTTGTTTGTTGTTTTGTTGTTTTGTTTTTTTTTGTAAGTGATTAACCGACATTGGAATATCTATTATTACGGAAGTCGAATATTACAAATAGAATTCATGGCTCAACATCCCTTTCTCTAAACCTGTCCTTTGACCACATCCCTACGTTTCCACTACAGTGATGTAACTGGATGGAAATGGAAGAAAACTTAGATTTTTAGTAACAGCCAAATAGGCAACCAAAAGCCAATTTATCTTGAGTTTCTAGCTTAGTCTATTTTTATTATTACATTTTGAGTCTCTCCATTGATCTTTGTTCACCTATTTACACAGTGTTTTAGCT
Source organism: Pinus taeda (assembly GCA_000404065.3). Taxonomy (NCBI): domain Eukaryota; kingdom Viridiplantae; phylum Streptophyta; class Pinopsida; order Pinales; family Pinaceae; genus Pinus; species Pinus taeda. The sequence goes on from APFE031722100.1 coordinate 157,161, forward strand.
AAGGCATAAGCAAGAGAAATTTGCACATGTATTTTGTTTCACTTTGTCTCATATCATTTGCTAGTGCTATTGCACATGCTAGGATCATTATAACCATGGCTATGGCCAAGGAAGAACTTCCTTCACATTCAATTACTCTATTGATCACAACTTCTGATGTTTTGGTTATCAGTAGTTATGTGCATAAAAAGCCTTGAATCCATGATTTCATCATGTAGAGAAAGAAATGCTCGATAACGGGGTAACTAAAATAAAGGAAAAGTTGGATCATGTTTCCAATAAATCTTCTCAATTATAATATTTCATAGGTTTGACTTCCAAAAAGTCAAACTGCATTACTTCGTAGTCTCTCATTGCAAATTACAACTTTATGTTGCCTCAAAAGATGGGAAGAAAGCTAGGAATAAGCAGGACAGAAAGCCAAGGAAAAGAGGAAGGCATGTGACCAAAAAGAAAAAATATCCAAAGCTAGACAAAATTGATCCATGTAGCACAAAAAAAAAATGATTGTGAGAACCCATAATTTGCATGACACACACAACATTGGTTTCGAGGTGATAGATCAAGATTAAAGTAAAATCTTGCCCTAGGTCATTTGGAGGATAGGCAACCAAAAGCCAAATTATCTTCAGTTTCTAACTTAGTCGATTTTGATTATTACATTCCGAGTCTCTCCATTGACCTTTGTTCACCTATTTACACAATGTTTTAGCTAAGGCATAAGCAAGTGGAATGTGCACATATATTTTGTTTCACACTATCTCGTATCATTTGCTAGTGATATTGCACATGCTAGCATCATTAGAACCATGGCTATGGCCAAGGAATAAGTTCCTTCACATTCAGTTACTCTATTGATCACAACTTCTGATGTTTTGGTAATCGGTAGTTATGTGCATAAAAAGCCTTGAATCCATGCTTTCATCATGTAGAGAAAGAAATGCTCGGTAATAGGGTAACTGAAATAAAGGAAAACTTGGATCATGTTTCCAAGAAATCATCTCAATTATAATATTTCATAGATTTGACTTCCAAAAAAACGAATTGCATTACTTTGTAGTCTCTAATTGCAAATTACAACTTTCTTTTGCCTCAGAAGATGGGTAGAAAGCTAGGAATAAGCAGGATAGAAAGCCAAGGAAAATAGGAAGGCCTATGACCAAAAAGCGCAAATATCGAAAGCTAGACAAACTTGATCCATGTAGCACAAAAACAAAATGATAGTCAACAACCATAATTTGCATGACACACACAACATTGGTTTCTAGGTGATAGATCAAGATTAAATTAAATCTTGTTCGATAAGAATGTTTTTGACATTCTTGGATTAAGCAAATAATGCCTTCGATTATATAAATCACATAAAAAATTCCATATCTGAGGAAACGAATATATAGAACTTGTTCAAGAAATATACATTGGATGGGTTGGGGAACTTTTAAGATAACCTACAAAAGTAACAATGGGTTGCAGAGTTGATGTCTACAATTTGTAATACTATACTGAAAAGGGATGACAATGATCATATTGATGGTGAGTTGGAAAAAGTGGTGAAGCTTGTTAGGTATGTGGGTAATAAATATGTATTTTCTGAATTTTGCAGGGAAAAACTTTCTTACAGTTTGTTTTTCAATAATAAAAAGGTAATTGAAAATAATGAAAGGAGTTTGTTGTCAAAGCTCAAGGTTCTGTGTGGTTCACAGCTTACATTCAAGATGGAGGCCATGGTTAATGGTTTTGTCCTTAACCAAGAAATGCAAGCTACCTTTCATGATATTTCGAAACAACAGAATCATCTTACAATAGATTTCTCCCCTGCAGTGTTGAATATGGCAATGTGGCCAACCTACCAACACTCCCAACATAATATGCCATCTCAAATGCTTACTTGTGTTGAGGTTTTCGAGCACTTCTATACTCTCCAACATAAAAATTAGAAGCTTACATGGACACATTCACTCGGCACATGTGATATCATCTCCCACTTTTACCACAAGCGTATAGACATGACAATAACAACCTACCAAGTAGCTACACTATTGTTGTTCAATGTCTCCCAAAAATTGACTTACGAAGACATTAAATTTCTATTGAATTTGCCAGATGAAGATGTTGAGAGATTGTTGCATTCACTTGCATGCAGAAATTACAAAATTCTTTTGAAGCAGCTACCCATCAAAAAAATGGCTCCACATGATACTTTTGAATTCAATTCTGCTTTTACACATAAAATGGCCAGGATTAAGGTTCCACTTCCCAGCCTCGTGAATGAGAAGAAAAAAGTCCCAAGGACAGTGGAAAAAGATAGAAAGCCAGCCATTGAAGCTGCCATAGTTCGTATCATGAAAAGTAGAAAGGCTTTACATCATCAACGATTATTGAGTGAATGTATCCAGCAACTTGAAGGCATGTTCAAACCAAACATTAAATCACTGGAAAAAGGCATTAAAGATTTGATATTTGGATTTCTTGTGACCAGACCAACAAAATCCCAATATATACATATACGTAGCCTGATCAAAACTCTGATCTTGTGGTTGTGGAGTTAATAAAATGTGTTCATGCATATGTTGATCATCAAACCAAGAGAAGTAAAGGAGTATAGAGAGGAAAAGATAAATTCTCCATGGAGAAATTGACCTATTGCAAAGTCTGTAATGTTGATTTATGAAATCTAAGTACTCTATTTTCCTTACTGTATGTTTTCCTTACTGTATGTTTTCATCTAAATGGACAACACCATTTTCCTTACTGTATGTTTTCATCTTATAACTCGGTTCCCCTTAACAGTATTTTCGTTACTGTCTATTTCTGTCATATCCTTGTGGTTATATCTCGGTGCTCCTTAACAGTATTTCCCTTACAACCTATTTTCGTCTGATCCTCCTGGTTATATGTCGGCTCTTCTTAAGTAGTAGTCATTTGATTATGCTTTTCAATAAAATCTTGCCGAGCACATCAATACGTCTATAAGTCTGAACATAGAAATAGAAATAGGTGAATTGTGAAATAGAACTATAGGCTGTGTGTTTATTTTCATGAAAGTGAAACTGAATCTATAAGAAGGTGAATTGTGAAATAGAATTGTAGGTTGTGTGTTGATTTTCATGAAAGTTAAACTGAATTTGTAAGAACTGAAACTATAAGAACTCTGATAAATGAAAACAGAACTATAGGAAGAATATGTTGTAATTGATATAACTAACCTGGATACACTGGAAACCTTTTGTGATGTTGTTTTCAAGTTTGCTAAATAGTTTGAAAGCATAAGATGCAACTTCAATAGTGGCTGAATTTCTTTTTTAGTTTTTGGCACTTGAATTTAATTGGTGGACATGGATGGACATGGATTTCAATGGCTTCATTTTGAATGTGTGGTCTAGATTTAATTTGATGTGATCTAATGGTTGGGAATTTGTTATTTGTTGATCCATATGCTTTGATTTGTTTTAATGAGAAATAGAGTGAGTTGCGTGTCATTTATTGGAGTTATTGGGTTTGGGTGTCATTTATTGAACAAAGTGGGTTTAAATGTTATTGGATTGGGTGTCATTTATTGAACATAGGGGGTTTAGTTGTTGAACAACACAACAGTTATGGCTGACATACATTCCCTTTTATTATGTGTAGGTATGGATATTTATTTGGGATACAAAGCTTCAGTTCTGATGAGTGGGGATTGAAGTGACTACTACTTTGTACTTCTGGAATAGGCAATTTTTGAAGCATTTATGGTTTTAGCTATTTTCTAGTTGGGTCAATATGGTTTGCACTCTTAAGAATTAAGATATTATTTATGGACAGTTTTGGGCCTAGTCAATGTATGGGCAAATTTTGGACATAAATTAATACTTATTTATACTTAATGTTATTTATCTTTGTTTAAATATTGGTTGCAAAAGTCTCAATTTCTAGTGGTTTGGTGGGACCAGTACTATATCAATTACTGGTCCCTCCACAACATTAGGAATCTCTCCCCTATATGTGTGTATAAAACCATCCTAGATACATTTTAACTCTGGATCTATCAAGTGTCGAAAGAGATCAAATATCTCGAGATGCATATCTTTTCTTAAATTTCACACTAAAAGAAAAATTTACACCTTGAAAAATTTGATCCCTCAATAACTAATAACTATATCAATAAATAATCTTATATTAGCTCCATTAACCCATATGTACTCTTCTAATAGCACCATTAACCAAAAAGATTGCATAAAGAGCTTAGCCCTCTTGTTTTGTAAAAACTCACAATGATAGTTAACAATATTACAAACCATTTATATGGATTAAATAATAAATGGGCTAAATAATAAATGGGCATTAGATAGGGGAAAATATGTTTAATAACTCACGGTCTGAATTGGGGAAATTTTGATTAATAGCTCATTTTATGAATAAACAATGTTGGAGAAAAGAAAAATTACAGAATCGATGAAAGAAATTTGTGGGGAGACCATCAATATTTGAAAGATATAAATACCCTTTTATTGATACTAATTCACGATTGAGAAATAAATAAACAAATTTTAGAATGATTTTGCACAAGGTTAATATTTATAACAATCCAATGAAGAATAACCAAAAACCCTGATTATTGGAAGGGTATCGTCTACCACAACTAGAGACATGAATTCTTCATTTCAAATATTTTGTGGCAAGAATAACATAAAGTATTCATAAAGATTTTGTAAAAAGGGGCACTACACGTATATGTGTTCAAATGTTTTAATGTGCGTATCATAGCAAAATCCATTTGGCATCGTATTTTAAGGCTTTGTGCATAGAAAAATCCATTTGGCGTCATTCCTTAAGTAAGGCTCTGTGAATATGCTAAATTGGTAGGTATTTGTGAGTTGCAGATTGATTGATTTGTGTGGTGTTTTATTTTTATTATGTCATAAGTTCAAATTTTATGGGTAGGGGTTGAGTATATGAGTTATTTTTGGAGAATTAAATATATTAAGGGGTATTCAAGTTTGATTGAGGTTTGCATAATTCTAGTGATAGCATCTCATTGTTAGGTAGATCATTCTTATATCCAATATTGAGGCTCTCTTTAGCCTAGACTCAGCTTAATTCAAGAGAAGGGAAAAAAATGAAAAAATATAAGTGGGTAAGAACGTAGTGACTCCATCAAAGTAAGAGAAAGAGAATAAATTAAGTCGCTCATGCTTTCCAAGTAAAGAAAAAAGGGTCAATTAAATTGTACTTCATAATGTGGGAGGAAGAATGTCTAGCAAAAAAAATAAGAAAAAAAAATCAAGAAATTACAAATTCATATTAATAATTATCATTAAGATTACTTTAATTCAACAGTTATCTTAATTATAATTTAAAATTTTTTATAAATTAATTCAATTAAATTAAAAAAAATGTCATTCAATAAAATGTTTTAAAAAGTTTCATATTATATATAAAAATGTATATTAATTATAAAACCAATATAAATGAAAGTATTAAAATTTTCTATTAATATTATATAAATATAATTGTGTTTTTCTACTCTAGCGTAACCATACACACTATAAACCATGTTTCCAACTATATTAAAAGTTATTAAAAGTCATAAAATTAAAGTAATTATAAAATTATCCAAATATTATTATTAATAATTATAAAAAGAATTAGCTCATAAACAAAGAATTAATGGTAATGGAGTGTAGTGTTAAGGTATTATGTGATGTTAATATCTCTTGTTCGGAATTATGTGGGAAAAAAATTTAGCCATGTTAAGGGCTGATGTGGCCTAGGTCGGGTGCGATCCCTAGGTGATTTTGTGGGCTTAGATGGCCATGAGTTGCGGTTTCTCAAGCCAAAGATTAAGTGTGCAATCATCTCAAGGTTCACACAACTTAGAAAACAACAAAAATTATAAAAGGAATTAGTATTAAGTTAAACATATATACATTTTGAAAAACATGTAATAATATTCTTAACTATGGAGATTCACCCACACTTTACCATGAAAATTCTCACTTGTAAATATCCTTTGTTACAATATTGTGGGCCATTACCATGGCTTATTAATACCACATGCCCAATATGACATATGTTGATGTGACATTTTCGTTAATTAATTAATTTAAGATGAATTATTAAAAAAACATAAATAACTTGGATATAAATATTAACCCTAGATTTGTGATTAAGAATATTATGACATATTTAGTGGAGTTTAAATCTCTAACATCAACTTGATAATTAAATTAAAATTCTAGAAATACTATTTTAAAATAAACATTTCTAATTATGTGCTCAATAGTTTTGTAAATACATTTATTTAAAAAATTTGAAATAAAAATAATTATTTTACTTCTTCTTAGTTTGGTTGAAGTAATGATTAACATATTTAACTAATGTGAAAAAAAATAACAATCTTAATTAATTTTCTCATGATTATTTTGTTTAATTATAAATACTAAATGCAAACCAATAATCCTAAGATTTAGTGACGAGTTTATCTATTTCATAATAAATAAGATAATTAT
>APFE031722100.1:164055-206467 GCA_000404065.3 Pinus taeda
CTTATAAAAATTATAATACTTTAAAGCTTTTAGAATTAATAAACTTTTCTTATATCTTTTGTGGGTGTTTGAGTAGACAATTGTTTCATCCGATAATAAGGCTAGTTTTAAGTAGACAATCTTCCCTCCAATGTGAAGGCTACCTCTAAACTAGTCAAAGCCTACTATTTATAAAAAAAAATTTATAAAAAGGGAATGAAATTGTTAGATGATGATTAGCTCTTCAATTAACATATAAATGAAGATAACTCACCATATGAAACATGGAAACCTTCTCCCCGCAAGAGAAAAAGTGACAAAACCTATAATGTGATGGAAAGTGTTTTCTCTCCTTTGAAGCTAATATATTTCATAAAGGCTAAAGAGTACTACTCACACAAAGATGCCAACATCATGGCTCTCTTTTATTAAATCAATAATATGTGTGAAAAAAATAGAATAAGAGTACCTCCAAATCAACAATAGTTGGATGTGTCAACTATGGGTATGGTTCAACATTTTGGAGTAAAAAGATAAAAACAAACAAATAAACTATTTTTTCAACTTGCATTTTCAACTTATCTCTTTATGATTTATTCAAATTTTGAGTGGGAGTAGTCGTTGGTGTGGATTTTGCATCCAAGAAGTACCCATGTTTCATACTTTCAATGGACCCTATTACAAGAAAAATGTGGAAAAATAAACTGTGATTGCAATCGCATTTTTTCATGTATTTCACATTTTTCGTACAATAGTGTCTATCGAAAGTATGCAACATGGGTACTTCTTGGATGAAAAAATAAATTATGCATCCGACGAGTTCTCTCGCTTTAAATTTCAGTAAAATCATAGGGAGATAAGTTGAAAAAACAATTTTTTTCTTTTTCCCTCCAAAACTTGATGTGGTAATCTAAGGTAATCTAATCTTATTTTAGTATTTCCACTATTATTTTATAATATTCTTTAGGAGTAACATTTTAGACCTCAAAATTTCCCTAATAAAAGAGGGAATATAAATTTCCCATGAATGGCATACATGAGATAAGATGGGCCTACATTTTGTTCCACTAAAATTCCTACATAAAATATGTTTGATAAAAAGGCCCAGTCGACATAAATTTGTAGGGGTAGTCATTGATATGGTCAAGTCTTTCATGAAATGTTTTAAAGCAAATGGTTTGAAATAATGCATGATATGAATCATTATTATTGGGTGAATTGAAGTAGATATTTTTGTGATCTTATTATAAGTTTTCAAATCATAGTCCACTTCGTTATAGAAAAAATATCAATCTTTTGGGTTCATTATTCTACTTTTCTAGTAGATATAACACATTAATTGGTGCTCATGTAAGGTTTCATGGTATATGAGTAGCATCTTATTTTTAAGGTGAAAATACTTTTGACAATTATTTATTGTCTCACTATCTACTTGAATTTTAATAATTTAGCACAAGCACAAGCAAGACAAAATATGGTGGGAAAAACTTTATGCCATCTTCATCTCACATTGTATTGATCTCATGATATGAATTTACTTATTTTTTGCTCAAGCAAGAGTAGGTTCTTTCTATTCAACTATATAAAAAGAGTTACATAATATACATGACAACCCAAGGTTCTGTGGCCCACAAAATGGTCGGGCCCCTCAACACCTTAGTTGTCGAACCAACGTTTTACAAAGTTGGCCAAGGGCCCACAAAACATTACAAATCTTCGTCAACCATGCATTCTGCCTCCGAGGATCTAACCGTCAAGAGGCCATTTTGGGAAACCATCCTGCTCACCCTTTATCCTTCTTCTCGGACCCAAAAAGACTCCTAAACTAATTCTATAACCATATCGGGTCTATCTGGGGTGATAACCAATGGGCATTTTAACCGCTCGAAATCCACATGATGAATGTGATCCCAACATGCATGTGAAACTAGCATGGAACTTAACTACTACCAGGGACCCAAAGCCTTATAAAGGCAACATCTAAACAAATTTTAGGTCCGTATAGACTATTAACTACCTTGCTATTTGTCATGCGAAATACTTATGATTGCTTTGATATCACTGACCTGCCCACATTTTAACTGAGTCCACATCAAAGTGAAGACTTGTCCTATAAGAGTTTTCCACCTGAGAATCATAGGTTTATATAATTCCATGTGTGTTTTCCCATCTGAAAACCAAAGGCATACTATAGGTGTATCCCGCTTGCCTTTTATCAAGAGCTGCTTCCTCGTGTAGACCAAAATTCCTCTCATTCCGTCAATTTTCATCCTAATTATTTCCTTTTCTCTTATAGAACTCCCTGTTTAAGTTCATTTGTTTGTAACCATGAAAGCCCGGATACCTGCCTCTCACGCCCTCCCCTCTACACCCATTTGTGAAACCATTTAATGTAAAACTCCATCCTTGTGTCCATTTGCCTAGGTCACCGAATCTGCCTCGTAGCCCAAAAAGGAAAAAAATGAGGAAAAAATAGCAATTCATAATGAAACCAAATTATATTGACATAACCCCCCTGGCTTTATTATGACACACTATCATATCTTCATCTGCTTGGCTACAACAGTATTCCTTAAGTCCATTCTGAGGCATTCCTTGCCAACCCATCGCGACCCTGCTAATGGTATATTTCTCTCCTTGATTGGCCAATAAATCTGCCAGTTTGTTGGCCTTCTTTCAAACATGGTTAAAACTTATCGTGCATAGGCCCATGAGGTGGAGCTCGATCTGTTGAAAGACCTGGAACAACCTCCAATGTTTTGAAACCTTCTCCGGCCCCATGCCCCAACTAATTCTTTTGACCAAGTTAATGATTAACTCAGAGTCAGCTTCGATAACCACATTTTGCATATTATCCTACACCAGGAGTTCTAAGCACTGCTCCATCGCCATTAATTCTACCATGTTGTTAGTGGCTCTGCCTAACTGGCAATGGAATATGGATAGGATATTTTTGAATTCATGCCTTAACACCCCTCCAAAGCCAGATGTGCCCTGGTTGCCTTTTGAGGCCCCATCAATGTTGTATTTCATAAAACCCTTAGGGGGAGGATGCCAGTAGTCCTTCTCATTGTCCATTATCCTAATCTTTCTATCCGGGCCCTACGGAAGAAACCCCTTAAAATCCCAACTGTCTTAGAATCCTCATATTACCATATGAAGGTGGATTCTTAGGGGGATTTCGTACAGTAGTACTAACCGTCTCCTTAAGTTGTTTCAAGGTCTGCTCAAAAAGATATTGGAAGGGTTTCTTTTCATTTTTGAAGATTCTATTGTTCCCTTCTTTTCAGACATTCCAAATAATGAAGCTAGGCGTAAGAGCCCATGCTAACCCAAGAATTTCATAATTAGAAAAACTTCACCTCCAGTTGTTTAGGGTATTGATGATACTCCCTCTATCCCTATCAGATTTTTGGAAGATGGTGGTGAAAGAATCCCACAAACCAGAGGTGAAGATGTAATTGTTGAGAAGTTGTTCCATAGTTTCCTCTTGGGCCTCATAAAGCTGGCATCTGGAAGGCCCCAGAACACCTCTTTTCTGAATTTTATCCCAAGTCAGAATTCTCTTATGATAAACTAGCCACATGAAGAGTTTAATCTTCATCCAGACTTGATGCCTCTGTAGATTTTGCCAAATTCTATCCGGAGCAAGAGAATCCAGTTCAAGGAGGATATGTTTTGCCTCCTTAAGGTTAAAGGTGCCCTCAATGTTGTTGCCCCATCTTAACTAGTCATGCCCCCCTGTTACTAAAATCTTCCGTTGATCTAACATTTTCATCAGAGCCTCTACTTTAGCTTTCAAGGGGTTATCTTCCCTGTAAACAATGTTCTTCCAGATTCTCCATTTGCCTATATTATTGGTTTGGTCCTGGAAATCTTTGACCTTAAATAACCCTCTGTTGTTTGTCTCTATCTTGAGTTCCACAAAATCCTCCTTTAACAGTGCCGATTCTCGTTGCCATTTATCTTCCCAAAATAGTGCCAGATCTCCCTCTTTGATTTCCCAGAAGCTATTCTTTATACTAAGCCTCTATTCTCCCCGACCTTATTCCAGATGTATGAGCCCTTTATATTTCCAGACATCCATAAATGATCATTAATCTACCAAGTGCTGGCATATTTTTCTTTCTAGATACTTTCCCACTGAGCCTTTGGTTCATTAACCCAACATCACCATAGTTTAGCCCCTAATGCCTTGCTTAGACACTTTGGATCATCCAAACCAAGGCCTCCATGATTTTTAGGTTTGAAAATTTTTACACAGGCTACCAAGGTCCATTTCTTTCTTTTCTCCCCCTTACCCCAAACGAAGTCTCTTTGAATGGTTCTAAATTGTTGTAAAACTCCTTTTGGTACTGGGAGTGCTAATAACATGAAAATAGGGATAGATTGAAGAATAACATTTGTAAGCATCGACCTACCAGCCAAGTTTAAAGATCTGATGGTCCAATTCCTGATTTTATCCTGCATCTTATTAATCACCGGCTCCCAAATGCTCTTATGCATAGGTTTAGTAATTAAAGGAACTCCCAAATATTTTGAAGGTACGGAGTCTCTTTGAAAACCCATAATTCTGGAGATATTCCTTTGAATAGCAATATTGGTATTAATGAAAAAAATCTTATATTTGGAAAGATTAACCTCCATACCTGTAGCCATGGCAAAGTCACTTAGAATTTGTTTGTATGCAAGGGATTATTTGACTGTAGGTATTCCCTGCAACATGGTATCATCCACAAATTGTTGATGAATCAAGAACTGTCCATTCTCAGAAAGTTGGAGACCCTTGATTTTGCCTTCTTCTTTTGCTTGCTTGATAGATTGACCAAGTCCTTCTATCATGAGTATAAAGAGAAAGGGAGAGAGTGTATCACCCTGCTTGAGGCCTCTTGAAGGAATAAAAATCTTGGAGGGAGAAACATTAACCAAAATTGAAAAGCTGGAAGAAGTTACCAGGGCCATGACCCATCTAACCTAGTTATGATCAAACCCAAAAGCAATAAGAACCCTTCTAATGTAGGTCCAATTCAACTTATCATAAGCTTTGGCAAGATCCAATTGCATGATCATTCCAGCTTTCCTGTTGCTAGTCAATGCATGCACCACGTCCTGCGCTTGAATGATGTTATTAAGAGTTTGCCTACCTTCTACATAACCAGATTGTTCCCCAGACACAAAGGTGGGAAGAAGAGGTTTGATTCTATTGGCCACAACCTTAGATATTATCTTGTAAACCACATTACACAATGTTATGGGTCTAAACTTATCTAGAGTTAGGAGATTGTCCTGTTTAGGGATTAGAGAGATGAAGGAGGTATTGAGTGCCTTCAGAAGAGTTTTATTCCTCCTGGAATCTTCTACTACATTCAGAATGTCCTGTTTAACAATATTCCAACAAGCTTAAAGAAATCAACATTGAAACCATCAGGGCCTGGCGTTTTTTCCATTCTGCATTTTCTTGAGGACCTCACTAATTTCCTCTTTAGTCACTGGCCTATTGAGGTTGAAATTGTCTTCTCTGGACACTAGTCTTAATATATGTCTTATTAAGTTTTTGATGAAATGCTCTCTGTCTACGATGGTTTCCTTCGCAATCCCACGAAAGTACTGAACTAACACAGCTTCTATTTCCTCGTGGGAGCTAAGAAGATGCCCTCCCTCATCCTTGATCGAAGTGATTCTTTTATGAGCTCTGTTTGCCAAGGTGGACCTGTGGAAAAATCTAGTATTTCGTTCTCCTTATTTTAGCCATTGTACTCTAGATTTTTGTCTCCAAAATATTTCCTCTTGTTTACATAAGTTCTCCCACTCTTGTTGGAATTTTGTGGCACTATCATTTCTAACTTTATCAAAGACATCTTTTTTCCCTTCAAAAATATTGCCAAATTCATTCTTGTTCTAATCTTTTGGCCTAAGCTTTATATGTTTTAGTCTTTTGTGAAGAAGAAACATACTTGTACCCTGAATATGCAAATCTTTAGACCACAAACTTAAAATGTTGTTGGTGAAATCTGGATGGGTGAGCCAGATATTCTCAAATCTAAAAGGTCTATTCCTGGGGGCACCAATGCCCTTGACCTCCAATTGCACTGACCAGTGATATGATCCTCGAAAGGGGAGAATTCTCACTCCCATTTCTTTATCATTGAGAATAAGGTCCTCTGAGATGATGAATCTATCTAACTTTGAGGCCACTAAAGAGTCTCCTCCTCTTCTATTGTTCCAGGTAAAGACACCATTTCTCGAAACAATGTCAACTAGCTTCAGAGTATCCATAAAAGTTTGAAAAGCTAAGCAGTCTTTGTTTAGAGTTCTGGTGCCCCCTTTTTTCTCCGATAGTGATTTTATCATATTGAAGTCCCCCCCCATAATCCATGGTATCTCTGCATATCTCTCTCTGAGATCTACAAGAGAATCTAGAAACCTGAGTTTGTCATCCATTCTCTGAGGACCATATACATTTGTAACCAGATAGGTCTCCCTATCCCCCACAAGTTGAATAAGCACTGATAAATAATTTCTAGAAGCCTCAACATCTATTATACCAATCTTTTGGGGTTTCCAAAGAGTAAGAATGCCTCCTGCTAGATTTTCTGCCTTGACTTCTAGAAACTCAAATCGTTTGAGCCATTCGCTATATATTTCTTTGATTTTCTGAATGGAACATTTAGTTTCCTGGATAAAAATCATATTCAGAGCTTCTTATTTCATTCTGTTACTACATAATCTTTGTTTCCTTTTACTACCTAGACCCCTAATATCGAAGAAGTGAATTTCATCATTAAAGATTTGTGAAGGATTAACTGGTTAGGTCTTTTATCTTACCTTAATCTATCATTAGCTTTCCACATTCCATCAACAACTCATTCTTCTTTTTTCTACCTCTCTTCTTTCCCAAGCATCTGGGTGCTAATCTTGATGTATTTTTCATAGTTTTCACACACTTGTTACCCTGTCTTACAGTATTACTCTTCCTATCCATCCCTTTAGCCTAGGTTTTCCATAAGTACAATTGTTGTACTCTAGTGAACTCTTCTTGAGGTAACGAGTCTATCCCTCCCATGTTTCCTTGTTTCAAGAACCCTTCCAAATCTAAGTGTTCTCTATCAAAAATCTCTTGTAGTTCAAGGTCCTCTATTTCTATCTCGCTCTGGGTCATATCTTGGTCTATATCTAGTTCTGCATCACTCATCATAGCCTCTTTCTGTTTATTATTCTCTGTTGTTTGGTCTTCGTCTTCCTCTTTCTCCTTCTCCTCTAGACTTCCTTCCACATCGTGATCTACTTTTCTTATCTCTTCTTCTTCCTCGAGAACTTGGTTCTTGTTCAGACTGGCCTAAGGCCCTCGTGCTTGATGTAGTTTAAGTCCCCTTTTGCCCCCTTTTTCTTTATGGCTCACTTTATGAAAATTTTGAGTATATCTCATTGTGGCGGCTTTGCTCTTGTTCTCTATTTTACTGAGAGGGAAATCCCTGAAAAGGTGTCCATGCTCATGGCATCTATGACAGCTAGAAGGAATATGTTCATTATCTATTGTTTGTACCCATTCTCCATCAAAGACTTCCAAGATCAACTCATCTGGTAGAGCTCCGAAGAGATCCATTTCCACACAAATTCATGTAAAAAAAGTGTATTTTCCCCTTTTGGTGGCTTCAAAAGCTTTGACAAAACGTCCTAATTTATTTCCTATGGCTGTTAACGATTCTATTTGCCAATAATCAAGAGGAAGGGAGTATAGTCTTACCCATACCCAAACTGAAGTAACAGTCTCCCTCTCTAGGACAAAGTTCATCATCCACGGCCTCATATAGAGGCCAACAACTGCGTAGAAGTAGGGCCCTCCTTCAAACACTCTGCCTTTATCCTCAATATTTGTGAAGACGACAGTAAAGAATCCCTTTGACCCCAGATGTAGGTCAATGCTCACTTTTGGTTTCCAATGGTATTTAATCCATGTCTGTAACGCTTTTTAAGTGGGCCATACTCCCATGAATTTAGAAATAATAGCATATGTCCTCATGTGGTCCCTGTGTGCCTACAGAGAAGGATCATTCAGAACTACTCTGGGTGTAACTTTAGTTTTGGGTTTACATGGTCCCTTATGTGCCTTTGTTTTTGCTCTCTGTTCCTTGTCGTTTTCCTCCTTTTCTTTTGTGCTATTATTCTCGCTTGCTTTGATTCCTTCTTGATCTTCTTCCATGCTCTCTTTCCCTCCTTCAACACGACCTTTGACCTCTTCTATTGGCTTCTTACCTCGACTGGCTACAACCTACTTGTAGGATGGAGTGGAGCTCCCTCATTTGCACCCTTCCATGGAGTACAACACCTGCTAACGACTGTAAACCCTAGCTATTCTTCTCCACATCCCTTGCCTTCTTAGGTAGGATTTTCCACTTCTAATCTCATGATATGAATTTATACTACATGAATTGGACTATTCTAGATTTAAGATATTATTTGAAACTTATCAATGGATCATGAAAATACCTCATCGAAGATAAGGCTTACAAATCATATCTATGCGCTCTTAGACTTTGTGATTATCTGGGGACTCATAATATGTCTCTAGAAAAGATGCAAATCTCACTTTGGTTTTCCACTTGCACAGAATGGTTAGTCGAAGGACCTTGATACTTAAACCTATTTCTTTTAAGGATGTGGATCAAACCAAAATATCTAATTTAGCTACTTTAAACCCTCCTATGTCTAACATGTAATGTGGAGAAATGTAAATAAGTCCCAAAGATGGGGTTCTCTAAGCTAGATGTTACAAACTTTCCTTCCTTTTACAAATTTTGTTAGTAATATGCAAATTCAACATTTGACTTGGACAAAGCATTGCAAGGTTTCTTTATGCTCTATGGATTTTTTTATTGTTTTCTCACTCTTCCTTATTCTTGAGATTACCACTAAGTCTATAAAATGATTGCTAGCTTGGGTTTGGCTTCATAATCCAGCGGTTTATTTTTGGTATTTATTAGTTTTTAATCATATTTGAAATAATTTAGATAGTGATATAAAAACAGATATAATGTCAATCAAGATGCATTTTTTAACGGTTGCTAAAAAAAGATATTGACATTTTTTAACGGTTGCTAAAAAAAGATACTGAGATTAACATTAATGATGGTTTGCCAAAATATATGCTCTTATATGTAGGGAAAATTTTAAATGGTTTTATGTCATGGACTACGAGTTATCATTTTTAATGTCACCTTTGTCAACAAACATGTAGTCTTTTGGAAATTTGTTATCTAATACATGGTTACACCAACCTAGATCCATATTAACTCTGGATCAATCAAGAGCCGAGAGGGATCAAATCTATTGAGGTGCAAACCTCTTTTAGAGTGAAAAGAAATTTGGTTAATCTCATTACTTGATAAATCCAAAGTTTAAATAAATCTAAATTGATTTAATTATTAATAATTTATCATTATAATTATTTATTTTGTTTTATTTTATATTTTTTTATTTTTTTTTAATTTTATTTTTATTATTATATATTTTTACTCAATATATTCACATCACATCACATCACTTTATAACATTTAATAACATTTAGAGGCTGGACAACCGCCTACGCCCAAAGGCAAAAACTTAAAACTAAAATATAAAATAGAAAACATTATCTATTAAAAGTGTCGAATGAAAGTGTGAAATGAATAATTATGTGTTCCCTAGAAACATGGACAAAAGTACATGAAAAGTACATGACAATCAAGGTATGACCGTGATTGGAGACCTACATTTAACTCCCTTAAAAGGAATGAAGAAACTTTATGCATGTCACATTTTAAATTTTTAGGAAAATGGTTATTTTTATGAATTTTATTGGTTTTTTAATGAATCTTAATCTTTAAATTTAATGAACTATAATTAAAATTCTAAAAAAATAATATTTACCCTTATTTTAGTATTATTTTCCTTTAATGTACCGATGGTTGTCGGGTAAGTGTAAGGTTTGACATTTTGCGTGTCGTTCTTGTGGCCATCAAATTCGGTAGAAATAAGTATATAATCTTTTAACAGGTTAATAAAAGACTTCCTTTTGATGTGAAAATAAATTTAACACCTATATATACTATTGCTGCATCTATGAACATTATCTCTACTTCAACACTCGACCATTAGTTAACACCCAAGAAAAAAGCTTGCCAATGTTATGTTCGATAGAATTCTCTCAATAAAATTTATTTTAATACGACATTGCGTCGGAATTCTGAAACAAACTTTATTTTAACACAACGTTGCGTCAGATTCTGAACAACACAAATTTCCTCTTACATCACTGAACCGTCACACTTCACACCTTAATCATACCCTGTAACTGCACCTTATATTCAACAAATTACTGCACGATTGCTACACAACGGCCAAAAAAAATGTATTCTCCATAGTTTGCGCCACTTTCTATTATCACTAAAAGGAATGAACCTCAAAGCTTGGCACTGATTAGTTAATGCAGGCACTAGATATTTGTAATTTGTTTTCCCGTACCGCGTCCTTTCCAGACATGTTTCCTAAGTCCAGGAACATGAATATTTCCAATGTAATTTTTCCACTTGATATTCTTAACATCAAATCCAAAACTCTCTCGTTCCTCTGGAGACAGCTCCTCAGACAACTTTTCAGAATTTGAGATATCGAATCTGCACAAATATATATAATTAGCGGTTAATTAGTATAACTTTCGGCATGAAATCTTTGCTCTTCTTGCAAACAGCTCACCTTGCTTTACAGAAGGAGTATGGCTCGTGAATTTTGGCCATGTATTTCAGTTGCTCCAGGATATGTTCTGTTGATAACCCATTTATCTGCAATAACATGTTGAGCTTATAACCCTTGATTTTGTTTTAACATATAATATTTCGAAATATTTTAAAAATAAGTATGAAAATTTAGATACATGTAATATTTAGGAATATTTTAAAACTTTGTAGTATAATTAAGTTTAATTACTGATTATATTCTATTAACAAAAGCTATATTGACAAACCCTTGTATATCCCAATAATCTGAAAAACTCAATACAAAATTATAACGTGATCAACTTACCCCGCTAGGAGAATCAAATACTGTATCCAAAGCCTGCATGTAGTTCTCCATAGTTTTACTCCACGTCATTTCCTTCAGCAATCTTACTGGCTTTCCGTTGTGATCAATATATGGATTGCATTTAAAATGTTCAAATATTATTTTAAAAGTTTCTCTTAAGGTCAATGGATTTGCCACCGAAGAAGCAACCTGATAAACCTTTACGCCTCTCTTTCCTGCGTGTTTTGCCATGGCTGCTAAAGTTGCATTTACAACCATGTCCGCGGGTATCTGTAATTTGAATTCAAGAAACAATAACACATTAATGAAAAAAGGGAATCTCCAAGGATTAGGAAACGGTTCTGCACATTGTGTTATGGATACATACTGACCAGATCTATCACTGTGTCTGGATCGCCCAACAAGCAAGATAAGTGACCTTTGCCATAGTACGTAATGACTGGATCCATCATTCTGCAATTTGAACAGTCGACTTAGCTGGTGTTATATAACATTAATATTCGCTTAAATTCAATCCACAAATAATTATACTAACCGATGGCCTTCAATCCATCCAGAAAAAGGTTGACTGCATGTGCTTTCAATAATAGTCGGACGAAGAATAACCACTGGTAAATCTTCGCTCCCATTAACTATTATCATCTCGCCCATTGCCTTGCTGAACGCGTATGTATCCTGCCATCCGTATGATCTTGCCCTGTAAAAAAGCGTTTTCATCATTAAATTTGAACATTCAAATTCAACCGTTTAATTAAATTCTGATAATTCTAGATCTCCCTGGACTATATATATATTTAAAATTGAATTTATTGTTAAGTGGTTAATTATATCTATATATATATATAAAATAAATATTGAAATTATTATTAAGTGGTTAAAAGAATGATGGTTACTTTCTTTACTTTTATTTATTTATTCTATATTTATTTTTTAAGTAGTAACATATTTAACCCTATTAATTTAGAAACGGCATTGAATCTTAAGGATATTTTACTTTATCTACAAATGACAAATAACATTTTAAATTTCTAACTATTAACCTTTGTAATCTATCAAGTATATTGATGCGAAAAGATCTCGAATCTTAAGGAATATGTTGCTTTAACTTAAAATTGGGCTAAACGATATATTAATAAAGTTTAAAATTCATGAATATATGTTGAACTATATAGATTATGTATTGAATGTTCAACTATATATATTATAGATTTCAAAAATATTTTTATATATAAAAAATAGAAGTTAAATTTATTGTTTAATTTGTTTGACTTTATTTCTATTTATCAAATTCCAAAATTTAAAATGGGCAACCCCAGAAAAACACATAACTATTGAAAACCATATTCACACTATGAGCCAAAAAGGAACCCTAACCATCTTTATAATGTTACCTTCCATTCCCAAATCTTTCATCCTTTGAGTGACTTCCGCTTTCTTCAACTTGTAGTTTTCTACATTTGAAAATTCCTTATCAAACTCTGCCAATGCTTTCTTCGCTAAATGAAATCCAGCTTGGATGTCCAGAGGTGGAACAGAAGCTGCTTTCTCCCCGGCTATACTGTACCCCATCTGAAAAGGCTCCTCCACTGATCGACCTTCTCTCTGCCCATTCACATATGCTGTAATGAAATGAACCGTTAGAAGTAAGCGCAACCGCAACCGATGTTGACATCGATCAGTTAATAAAGTTTGAAAACGAACGAGAATGAGATCGACGGGTTACCGGTAGAGATATGCAAGAAAAGTTGGGATTTCTCACAGCATTTGCCAAATTCCAGAAGGCGAATAATTGCTTTTGTGTTGGTTTCCAAGGCCACATCATATCTGTAACAAGGTATGAAGTTCATTGTATTTAGGGTGAGTTGACTAGACATAATACTAGCGTAGATATTATAAAAAGTAGGGATTGGAGCAGCTCGTGTATATATAGTTTTGATTGAGATTGGATCACAAATTAGACCACAATTAAATTTGAGGCCTAAATCTCTTCACTTAATATTTTAGATCACATGATTAAGATTTAAATATATATTTAAGAAAAAAAATCTCATTTTTTTTTAAATTTAATTTTTATATAATCATGAAAATTCTTAATTTATAAATCAACTTTGTTACAATATCACCTCAGAATACTATATATTAATAATATAACATGCCTAAATAATATTATAAATTAATAATACTTAATACCTAAATTATATACCAACTTTAATAATATACATACCAACTTTAATAATATACATATATTTAAGAAATAAGTACAATTCCAATATAGTTTAAAAAAATAAATACTAATTTAGAAATATGACTATATACTCTATATATTAAAAAGAGTATATATTAAAAAAACAAGTATCAATTCCAAATTGAGCATGGAGTTACCCCGTCTGAACAAAATAAAAATGAATAATCAAAAGAATGATATTTCGTTTTTGGAAATTCACTTTCACCTCAATTAAATGAAAATATAATATATAATTTTATTCCAATTAAATGATTAAAAATAATTAATATATTTTTTATTTAATTATATAAATTCAAAATAAATAAAAATTACAAGAATTTCAATCTATATGAACACGACTCAAATCTATTATTAACCAAAAAAAAAAAATCTATCAAAAATATTAACTATATTAACAGAACCTTGAAAGGACACTGAACCTAATCTTACAAGGAGACTGAACCTATGTTGTTTTCCAGACATCCTCGGACCTATCTATTATTTATAGACTTTGACCACAGCAAATGACGGAGTGACCACGTAATCAACTCACAGTAAGCCTGTGAATATAAATCGATCACGTCGGACTAAATGACTACGACCAGTAAATAAATGGACACTTGAACAAAATTTATTAAAACTCCAACAACTAACAACCAACTGCAAACTGCAGAACATATTGATAATAAAAAGTACAATGACATAATCAAAGATACTTGACACGCATTCGAATAATAAAATCAAGTAATTAAAGAAGGCTGATAGCCATTCCATCAATCATTTTTAGATTTCAATGATCAATTATAATTTTTTACCATTCAAAATTAATGAATCATTTTCAAATTTCTAAAATTAATGATTTGTATTAACTATATCAATTGTTTTTAGTTAGGTAAGTTATCCATCTAGAATAAATGCTAACATAATCACATAATTAAAAGTGATGGTTTGATGTATATTGGTCAATAATTTTTCATCATATATCTATTAATTAAATTAATGTGTATTATAAAACACATTGATAATATGATAGTAATTAGTACAACCATAAAGATGATCTATATTAACCATTTTCTAACGATATCTATTAACTATATCAATCATTTTTCGTCTATATCAATCATTTTTCGTTATGCGGATTGTGTTTATCTATTTATTTGATAAATACTAATATACTTAATTAATGTATATTATGTTTTTGCATATTGAAAATAACTTTATATTTTAGAAGAAGAATATATATGTGAATCTTTTAGGGACTAAAACAAAGTTCGAAGTCATTACATCAAAATTGATCGTATTATTTGAAAAAATCAAATTTGAAAGGAGAGAATTTTACCATATAAAATAAATCTAGTTAACAATATACACTAATTAATTTATTTTTTACTCATGATGATGATGAAAATCCAATTAACAATACATACTTATTAATTTAATATTTTCTTATGATGATGATGATTAACATCCACTACAACCAATGCGTCATATTGGTCTTATACCTTTCACCATTAAAAATATTTATTAATTGTATCAATCATTTTCAATTTTATGCTTATGTTAATCTACTTGTACTTCATAAATATAAATCTTAGAAACATTCTATTTATTTAGAAACTCAAGCATAAAGTTTGTTTCCTGTATCGTCTTAAAAAATTATGTGAGGGAAGTCAAATTATCCTTGATGAAAAAGAATTGTGCATAGTGTGCAGTAAAATGCTACAAAATTTTCTAGCTATTATAACCCTACTTCATAATGAATTGGTGGGAGAGTGCAATAAGTGTCCATCAAACTAGAAGCTTTACAATGTCATTAAAGATCAATTACAATAAAATGAAATTTAATTTTGTTATTTTACCAGAAAATTATTTTAAAATGAATTAAACTTAATTTTATTATATATTTGGAGACTAATCTACCTCCAATATTTTTATCTATAACCTATGTTGAGTATGTGTTATATTCTTTCCATGACTATCCCACTTGGTGTTACATTGCATGCAGTGCAATGGGGAGGTCATAGGGTTGATGATAGCCCTGCCTACCTAAGGGTTTGCACGGGAGGGTAGATCCCTGCAAGGGTCCAAACAACACCCAAGATTTTTTTTTTAATGCAGACCCAATAATAGTTGGGCAAACCCAAGAATGGTGCACAGATCCACCCATGGTTTTGCGCATATTTTTTGCGCATGGTTTTGGGCATGATGGTTTTCCACTAGTATTATGTATGTTAAGTCAAGAGAACTACAAATATGTTCCAATCCATGGTTAATGGATTAGTTTTATGAATGCTTCGACATATATATAATGTATTGTAACATTGAAAGGAATATAATGAAAAATCAATCACGTTTTCGTAGTTTTGGATTTTAGGAGAAATGTCTTTGTGTATATTCTCTATTCTTGTTATTGTATACCTTCTATTTTTGAAGAACCCGTTTACAAATAAATTTTTTATAGGGTTAAAACGTAGAAGTCGTATCAAAGCAGTTTCAGGTTCGAGGGGATGACTTTGTGGTTGAGGGGTTTTGCTCAGGCCTATGGTAGACCTTGTTACAATGGGATATCAGTGGGATTGATTCTTTCGATGAAAGAAAATGGCGAACAATGAAAATATGGAGATCAAGCAATTCAATGGATAGAGTTTTGAGTTGTGGATGCCTAAGATGGAGGATCTATTGATGGATTAAGGTTAATGGATTACAATAGATCTAGGTGTTAAACCAACGACAATGTCACAAGAAGATTAGTTGAAGTTAGATCAAGAAACAAAGAGCAAAACATGACTTTGTGTCTCAAATTCAGGATTGTTGAATGTTTCAGGAGAAGCTACAACAAAGCCTTTTTGGGATAAGTTAAGGGATTTTTATCAATTTATGTCCCTGGTGAGAAAACTATTTCTACAGAGAAGATTGTATAGCGTAAGGATGAGAGCTAGAGACACGGTAAAAAAACATTTGAGTGCTTTCACTATTGTGGTAATTCAATCGTAATCTATTGATATTTAAATTTTGGACAAATATAATGTAAACGCCTCTCCCACATTTACCCAATTTCATTGTCCTGTTAGGGTAAACATGAAATGAAGAGTTACTATGACATGACCCAACCTCCAATCTCCAATAATTAAAGTGGATATGAAAAATTGACCACTCATAAAATCCCTCAAAGCTACAAGACACTCAAGGGCCAAAGGACCACCTTAGGGGACAAAACCTAAGTTGGGGCTCTTTTTCACTACTCTAAGTGCAATACCGCATGCATGGAAAGGCCTTAGTGTGGTTATAGGCCTCCAACCATATGCACAACATTGCCTCCATGTAGTTATAGCCCAAAATCTCCAATTCAGAGGGTACAGGCCTCAGATCTAAGCCACTTTTCTAGGTCAACCTGTAAACCACTACCCAGAAATACCTGTAACTTCTCATAAATTATAAATGACAACATTAAAAGTATTTTCATACAAAACTTGAAAAATAACTAACCAAGGACATGCCTAGTCCATAACAGACATTCAGTCAAACACATGACAAACATGTAAGTGATAGATCATGAATGCATACATGATCATATTAGTCTTAGATTCATCTCAGAATCAGTAAGAAGGCTCTATGCCTTCTCCACATAGTTGCAACAATTATTATTACTCTTTATATTCCTCAAACAATCAATAACTAAACAATAAATGACAAGAGCCATAGATAATACACATCATAAAAAAACATATAACTAGAAAATAACCAGCATAGGAACCATGGTAACTCAACCATAATATCACCAATAAAACTACTATAAGTATTCATGAATCTGAGTAAAATAATAACTCTTATTAAGATATTAAAATACCAACCAAGTGAAGGGATTCTATGTACCACCCGACCGTAGATTGGGTTGAACCAAATCTCTTTTCTCGCAAATCAACCCCCGTGTAATATTCCTAGAATGAATGTGGGATCTCATGGAATAAGCCAAAACAAAATCATCTAGGGCTTCTAGAGGCCAACAACCTCAACCACAACCAGTGATTCCACCCCTACAGTCAGACATTACTAACACCAACCAGATCAATCTATTCCCATTTTTTCTAGGGCTTGAGGAACTAGTAACTCAACCCACAACCTTTGAAGGCTCCAAAGTGTTTGTTCCAACCTAGGGTCTAAGACTAGTAACTCAACCCAATCTATTCCAAGGCTTACAGAGCATTGTTTCAAACCCACAACCATAAGGAACATGAGCACTAATAAGAAAAAAACAATCGAGAAAACCTATAACACCATGGCTCCCGGAAATGGAAAGGCAAGGCTAAAACCAATGTCAATCTAGGAAAATATCCATGCCAAGGACATCACATAACTAGAAAATCATATGCATATACCATGTAGCCATAAATTATCAAGGAAACCACACATGCAACATGTTGCCTACAAAGCAATCTAGTTGTAGTTGTTTTTTCAACTCTTCCTTTGCACTTTCATTTTTCTTGAAATCCAATGTATGCCAAATTGCTCCAAGAATAATCTAAGTGTGCAAGAGCATGAGAGAATGAAAATGAGAGCTTCAAAACTAAATTGAGAAAAAAAAAGTCTGTGAATTGATCCTTAGAAGCCTTTTTATCATTGAGACCTCTATTTTCCTTATTTTTCTTTATTTCCTCTTCAATTTCCCTCTCATGCAAATTTGTGACTCTTCATTTCCATTTTCTCCATTTTCCTTTATTTCATAAATAAAATTCCAATTAATGTCACTTTTTCTTTGCCAAATCCTTTTCCAATTTTGTCAGCTACAAATAAGTCGAAATTGATCCCCGACATTCAGCTTCGAGTATGCGTCCCATGACCTTGGTCTTATTTTATTTTACATGGAGAATCAACTAGGAGTTGTTACAAACCTCTCCACATTGGGGAAACACTGTCCTTAGTGATCTATAACACCTATGACCAGAAAACCACAAAAAAACAAAATGTACTTCTTATGGATTTGTATAACCCATCTTGTTGCAATATTTACAATGACCACTGTTGAAAACATGAAAAACATATCGTTTACTATAGATTTATGATACAGTTCACTATAGTATTTACAATAGCAACCACATATATACTCATGCTCATTTGCTTGAGGCAACAAATATTCATATTGTCTATGGAGCTTTATAACCACAACTCGATATAGTATTTACAATAATATACTCATATACATATACACATTTTCTCTAACCAACAAATAAAAAAATACAGTGCCCACATCGACAATAAGGGAACCCATAAGCTCACACCTCCGCCTTCAAAATTAGTACTAGGATTCACATCCTTCCAAAGAAGTCCAGAATCCATAGCAAATGTCAAACCTGCATCCAATGTCGAGTGCTACTTGTTTTCTCAGTGAAGAGTTACTGACTCATTATTCTAGGGCACACTCCCAATGTTCTTCTGATTCCATTTAGTAATGCTAATGACAAAAAAAAATCCATGGGCTTACCTTCTTTGATACACAATCCCTTGGGAAATCTGGTCACCCTTTTCCTGCAATCACACATCTTCCAAGTTCTGTTGGCATCTGCTTCTCTACTACACAGTCCCTTATGCAATCCATTCCTTTGCAAGGTTTCATTTGCATCGAAAGTTCCAAAAACCAAGGCATACCCCTGCCTTAAATCCATCATACCACTCATAGCATGCTCATGGAAATCAATGGACATTATTAGGTACAAGTTTACCACAATGGCCCTACTCCTAAATGTGCTTTACCAACATACTGTTGCATGTTCCATTTCCTTTTTACTGCTACTAATTCTTGTAGTCGGTTTCAACCACCCAAACTAGGCATCTTCCACACTTTCCTGTACCAAGCACATATATTCCATTATATTCAAAAGAGATAAAAAATTCAAATCATACCTCATTGGTAGCTCATCAATAAGGTACACCTGTAATTTTATTTACTTCCTATCACAACAAGTCAAACTAACTCTTTGATCAAATCGTCATGTATAAACATATCACATTTGGTTGGCTCAAAATAAAACCATCATAAATCAAAATCATAAATCACATGTAACCATCATAAATCAAAGTCATAGATCAGATGTATAATTAAAATTGAAATAAAATATTGATACTTATCGTTCAAATGGTTCTTTGCATTTTCCTTTGTTCTTTTTCCTTTTCATACACACACAAGATTGGTTACCAAACTCAACAATCACCCAATTCCTTATGTTCTCTTTAATCACATACATAGACACATAGTGTTCATCCCACACATGCACCCACACAATACATATACCTACACATGGTATACAACACAACACATACACCTACACCTACTGTACACCATAATGAATACATAGGTCATGATAGAACAACTACACAATACATGTAGCGTAGTACCACATGTACACAACACAACATATATGACACAGACACAATACCACATGCAAAACATGTACACAACACCACATGTAAAACATGTACACAACACCACATGTACAACATGTACACAACACCACATTGACACAACACTAAATGTACAACATGTACTGAGCACCACATGTACACAACATGATCTGCACCACATACAGAACACTACATGTGCAACATGTACATAGCACCATATGTACAAGATGTACACAAAACCACCTGCACAACATGTACACAAAACCACATGTACTCAACACCACATATACAACATGTACACAACATCAATATTGCTCATTTGGAGACCACACTATCTCTACCAAACAATCTTGCTTCTAGTGTCTTCCCACACCTTACTATGTGCATCCATAATCCAAATTTTTGGTTTGTGGTTCTTTCCACTATCTATGCTTGTCCTAGCGTGCCATGAATCACATTTCTTTCATGCCACTCATGTATCCTTCAGTGTTACTTTCCATTGTATAAACAAAGGCATAGTTATAAGCAAACACTATCAAATAATATCCACATGACGACAACCTCATAGATATTTCAAGGATACTCTACCCACTTTATTTCTCATAATTCCATGAACCTTTTCATGCCATTCACCTACATAAGCAATAATTCCTCCACAAGAATGATCCCAGATGACCCTGTCAAAGAAAGAAATACATGTATACATATGTAGACATCAACATAATGATGATCACAACATAATTACCAGTGCTCATAAAGTCAAGGTTAAGATAACTCCCTTTATCCATGCACAACATCCACAAAATTGAGAATGACAATTCCAAACATATCCAAGGAACCTGACCCCTCAAATCCACTCACCTTACCTTTTATGTTACCTTTCATATGACTGTCTTGCCACTATCCATTTACCCTAATGGACCCAACCAGTTGAACTAGCCATCATATTCTCGCCTTCAATTGGCCTTATACATACACTAGGAATCATCCAATTCTTACATTACCTATTGGGTTTCATTCAAATCCCCCTAATCTCCATTAAATTTCCTCTTTTCCAACCAATTTGCAAGACCCTCAAAACATAAAAGGAAAGAACAAGAAATAAATAAGAAGAAAACCATGTAAAACCAATAACAATATGACACCACAAAAAAAGTAGCATGGCCATGCACCAAACATAATCAAAACCATAAGTCAAGTGCAAACAAATCATAACACACTAGAAGAAACAAACTTTCAACATATACTAGAACTTAACCCCATGAGATCCCAATGCTTCCAAGGGAAAGCTCAAACCAATAATTCTTCAAGATTTCATGGTAGTATCTTTTGCCATGCAAGCCCATGCATCATACTACCATAAACACACAACTATCAATGCATAAATAAACATAACAATATACCAGTTACCTTACCTTGTTGTAATAAACATGCTGAGCTATAACTAAAAATGTACATATATCATCTCTCAAAGGACACCAATTCCTTGATGAATCTATCCATAACTAGAAACCATTTTTTCTACCTATCAAATACATGTTCATGAATATAGCACATATCCACATAATGTCAAACAAAATTAAGGTGAAGAAGACTTCATATATTGATGTAAAGCACTCATTCCTTTAGAATTTTGGTTTCCAAACATAGCCAAAGGAATTCTCACCCAATTCCTTTCTTTTACATTTTTCCTAGCTGCAGTTGAGTCTTATTATGCACTTTCACGTCACCAATTGTTAGTTATATAAACAAATGAAATGTTATCTTGTCATGCTAATACAAAGCATGTTTCCCTACAATTGTTCACACATGTCAGTAACATGTTCCAAAGATCAAGACATCGTGTTTATTAATTTGAAATCACTCTTTACCAAGACTAACAACCATATCATAATCAATTCATTGTCATTAGTCATAATACTACAACTAGCACCCACTTGCACTCAAGTGCATATAAATTGTCTCAACACATATTGTGTTAGTACAACCATTTAAAACAAGATAATTCCTTCGTGCAATATTATAGACACATATCCTTATCATACAATTAATCAAACATTCAAACAACCTGTAAACATAACCCCTTACTATCCATGGTCCACACTAATGTCGAATGAGGTAGCTACCATAATGATCTAATCTCCAAATCTCTACTAAATTTAACCACACTTTCCAAAACTTGATTTTCATTTCTTATACATTTTTTACCTAAAAACATTCCACATAATCATGCCACTTTTGCATTCTGTAGATTTCACATCAGGCATGTAAGGGGAGTGATGTGAATCGTTGTCCACTACTATGATCTTCATCCCTAATCTTATATTTCCTGCAAATATTCCATGTTAGATAAACAAAATAGACAATATAATCAAATTCACACCTCGATGTATCTTAGGGGAGGCTATCACATCTATACAAGTTAGTCTAGATTTTCATGACACAATATCATAAGTATATTAACTCGTACCTTAATACCATAACCATGACCATCTACACAAGTCCATCAATATTAACACTATACATAATAACATCAAGATCTTAGCTCCAATCATCCATACTCATCATGCATATGACTGCAATGCATATAACAACAAGTTGTTGTTGTTCATAACTATGAGACGTATGTGCATATGACAAAATTGATCAACTAGCATTTATAATGCAAGTAACCATAAAAGTAATAAAATGATAGGCATGAAAATAACCACAATCCATATAACAACCTTTAACTATCATACATGCATGCCCAATGCACAAGCTTCTATGATGATCTACTCGTACCACAAGATTCAGTGTTGCAACCTCATTCTAATAATCTACATCTCATGTCCCATCTTAATCAACATATAAACATCATAACATACCAACAACATCATGATGATACAAACAACATAATTACCTCCACGATGCATGTCCGACTTAGTGTGCATGCATAAATGTATACATTTATCCCATCTAGTCCAAGTGTTTGAACTTAGAAGCTCTGATACCACCTTCAGGTATTAGATATCACCTAAAGAGAATAGAACATGCTTTGATACCATTGAGTGGTATCAAATATTACCCAGAAAGAATGGAACCTGCTCTTATACCACCGTGTAACCACCCCCTCCCACATTTACCCAATTTCAATCGCCTCCTAGTGTAAACATGAGAAGAAGAGTTACTATGATATGACCCAACCTCTTAGCTCCAATTATGGAAGTGGGGCCAACAAACTAACCACTTACAACATCCCTCGGGGCTATAGGATACCCAAGGTCCAAAGGACAACCCCAAGTTACCAAACCATGCGTTGGGGCTCTTTTTCACTACCCTAAGCCCACAATTGCATGCATGACATGGCCTAGTTGTAGTTATAGACCTCCAACTTCATGCGCAACACTGCCTCCATGTGGTTGTAGCCCAAAATGTCCAATTCAGAGGGTGTAGTCCCGATATATGAGCCACTTTTCCAAGCCAGCCTCTAGAACACTACCCAAAACCACTTGTAACTTCTCATAATTATAAATGACATAATGAAAATTATTTTCATATAGAACTTGAACAAGAGCTATCCTAGGACATGCCTAGTCCATAACAGACATTTCATCAAACACATGAAAAACATGTAAGCTACAAGTCATGAATGCATATCTAATCATATTAGTCTAACATTCATCTGAGAATCACTAAGAAGGCTTTATTCCTTCTCCACATAGTTTCAACAACACTTATTAGTCTATACATTCCTCAACCAATCAATAGCTGAACAATTCGTGACAAGAACCATATATAATACACATCATACAACCAACACATAACTAGAAAATAACAAACATAGGAACCATGAAAACACATCCATAATGTCACCAATATAATCACTACAAGTATTCATGAATCAAACTAATATAACAACTCTTATTAACATATGAAAATACAACCAAGTCAGGGACTTTGACGTATCATTCGACCATAGATTGAGCTGAACCAAATCCCTCTTTCAGTCAATCAAAAATGTGCCATATTCCAAGCATGAATGTGGGATCTCATGGAATAAACTAAAAGAAATTCACGTAGGTATTCTAGAGGCCAACTACCTAAACCATCAACCATTTATTCCACCCATGTGATCAGACATCACTAACACCAACCAAATTTGTCTCTACCCAAGTTGTCCAGGGCTGCAGGAACTAGTAACTCAACCCACAACCTTCCAAGGCTCCACAGTGTTTGTCCAACCTAGCTCCAGGGACTAGGAACTCAACCCACCAAGGGCTCCAAAGCATTAGTCCCAACCTAGGCTTCACGACTAGTAACTCAACCCAAGTTACTCCATGACTTCCAGAGCGTTTATTCCAACACACAACTATAAGAAACATAAGAACCAATAAAAAAAACAAAAAGTGAAAAAACCCACAACACCATGGGTATCCAATAAATGGCAAGGAAAGGCTAAAATACTATCAATCTAGGAAAATGTCCATGCCAATCACAACACAAAACCAAAAAATCACATGCATATACCATGCATCTAGAAATTAGCAAGGAAATCACACATGCAACCTGTTACCTACAAAGAAATCCAATTGTAGTTATTGTTCCAACTGTTCCCTTATGCTTTCCTACTTTCCTTTTTCCTTCTTTCTCCAAATCAAATATATGCCAAACTGCTCCAAGAATGCTCCAAGAATACTTTAAGTGTGCAAGAGCATGAGAGAATGAGAGAATGAAAATGAGAGCTCCAAAACTGAACTGAAAAAGAAAAAGGTTATGAATTTATCCTGAGGAGCGTTTCTATCATTGAGGCCTCTATTTTCTTCATCTTTATCTATTTTATCTTCACTTTATTTCTCATGCAAATATGTGACTCTTCATTTACCTTTTCTCACATTTTCCTTTATTTCATAAATAAAATGCCAATTAATGCCACTTTTCATTTTCGAATGTCTTTTCCACCTTCCTTAAGCAATAAATAAGTGGAAATTGATCCCAGTATAATATGTGCCCAACATTGAACTTGGAATATGTGTCCCATAACCCTAGTATTATAATTTTTTTACATGGAAAGTCGACCAGGTGATACTATAGATAAGTGCATCAATTTTTTGGGTTCTCTACTAGAATCATGGTATACTCTTGTTGTTGTTGTTGGTAGCAATGAAATTACCTTGAAATTTGATGAAATAGTACCATCCTTGTTGGAGGAGATGAGACAAAAAAGTATGGAGAGCCAGAGTGGAGATTCCTTTTCTGTAAGAGGATAGTCTAAGAACATAAATAGAAATAAGTCCTCAAGTGAGAGATCTAAATATAGAGGGATGTTAAAAAATGTAGTAAGAAATTCTTAATTTGACTTTTCCTTTATTAAAATGAGAAAATTCAAATTTCCACATCAGTGGAAAACATGGATGATGTTAACCTGTGTGACATTGCTAGCGTCACCCAGTTTACTCAGTAAATTCAAGTTGGAGGAGTTAGAGTTCAGTTTAGGATGTGTGATTGCTAATTTGTAGCAGTTAAGGTCAATTATCTTAGTTTGTTTAAAGTTAAACTAGTTCTAACGTTTGGAGAAACTATTGGAAAGTTGGTTAAGTAGTGGGACTTCAATCATACACAGTGATCATCTAGTTAACTCATCAATCAACCCAAAATAGATAGTTCATGTAGAGAATTCGAGTTATCCAATTGAGGTGGATATTTTAAGGAAATGTAACATCAATTGTAGACTAGTATTGAGTGTACAAGTGTTGCATGTAGTGAGATAATCAACCTAAGGAATTGAAAAAATCAATTAAAGGAATTTCCTAAATAATAGGTGTTAATTTCTCAAGTACCAATGCAAGGAAATAAGATCTCAAGCAGAGGAAATTTTTTTCTAATTATGGGTCAGAGGCCTTCAATGAGCACAGAGATAGGTTATGCACTTGCAGGGTGTGCTCAATTGAGCAAAGAAATTGTAATACATCTCTATTCATTTGATTAATGCAAACAAGCATTGGGGTTTTTAATAGATTTATTTCCCCATATAAAAATAGTTGTTGCATGTGTGTTATCTCTTCTTGCATGTCTAAGATTTTTTTTCTAAATTATGAATTAATGTCTATAGAGCATTAGCCTAGGTTTGTGTTTTGTGATTTTACTTA
Organism: Pinus taeda; assembly: GCA_000404065.3. Classification (NCBI taxonomy): domain Eukaryota; kingdom Viridiplantae; phylum Streptophyta; class Pinopsida; order Pinales; family Pinaceae; genus Pinus; species Pinus taeda. Next base: position 189,841 of record APFE031722100.1, read on the forward strand.
AAACTTCATGAGAAGTTGAAAATCTACATTATAATTTCTACATGATATCAGAGTAGGATTAGCATTAGAACAAGAAATTCAAAGTTGTTTCTCAAAGGTTCAAATATGAAGATGAAGGTAGCAGGATCTCTTCAGAGCTGAGAAGCTGACCTTCAATGTACTAATGCTAGAGTATGCCTTGGAAGGCACCTCAAATTTTTTTCATGGAAGGATGGAATGGATGCAATATTGGATGACAATGGAATGGTTGAATATGTCAAGATGGATATTTCAAGACCACCAACATTTGATGTCTAGGACCTTGCACAGTGGAAGAAAGATGTAGCCAAGGTAAGGAGAATAACCTTGGAGGGAGAATGAGATCATATTATCTTAAATATCCACATAAAATAAACTCCATTTTTAATGTGGAAAACAAGGACAGAATTGCTCCATAATAGTAGTGACCGTAGGAATTTGGAACTCAAGGATAAACTTTGAAGTATCAATATGCATAACAGTGACACTATACCACAATATTTGAGCAAGTTCATAAAATTTTGTGATGAATTGGGTGGGGTCAGTGTTACTGTCCCTGAAGATGGCTTTGTATGCCTAACCCTTATGGGCCTTCCGATATGTTGGCATAGCTATCAAGGTTTGGTGAACAAGAGGGAGAAATTATCGAATTAGGAGCTCTTATTATCTGATTTGGTATAGGAGGAAATAAGGAAAAATACTAGAGATGGGACTTCATCGAGGGTCGAGGATGAAGAAAACTTTTCATTGGCTAGAAAGGCCAAGAAGGAAAAAAGGAAGAAATCTAAATCCAAACTAGAATCCATTCAAGGGGGCAAGAAGAAAGATTTGTCCAAAATTAAATGCTTCCATTTTCATGAATTTGGGCACTATGCCATGAAGTGTCCACACAAGAAGAAAAGTAAGAAGACATTAGGAGGAGCATCAGGTGAAGCTTTGACTTCATAATTCAAGCTTTACTTTAACCTCATTACATGAATGGCCAATGAAGGGGAGTGTGTGATACTTGGAATCAATGGACTCAAGTGCATTGTTCCACATGACAAGGTGTAGAGACATTTTCGGTGAGCTAGAGGAGAAATACTTGGAAGTGCACATCAAGATGGGGGTGAATGAAAGGTATAGCACAACCGATATTGGTACAATCACCTTTCAAAGGGAGTCAGGCTCCCCCCTCAAGCTGAAGGATGTCATGTTTGTTCTTGGCCTAAAGAAAAATCTCGTCTCTGTTGTAGTTTTAGAAGATCTTGTTTATGATGTGATCTTTACCAAAGGAAAGGAATTCCTAAGACACATAGCCACAATAAAAGTGAAGAAGATATGGGTTTGTGTGAAGAACTTGTATAAGCTAGATGTGGAGGACTGTGTTATATTGAGCACAAAGGCGAAGAAGTTGCAGAGCTGTGATGTCAATGAACTTTGTCATAAAATACTTGGCCATTTGCATCATGGTTCTTTGAAGACCATGGAACAAATAACCACATGATTCCCAAAGGAGCACTTGAGGAACAAGATGTATGCAAAGGATGTACTTTGGGGAAGTACACAAATCCACATTCCATGGTCAGGACAATAAAGCACATGGAGTCCTTGAAAGGATCCGCTCTAATGTTTGTCAACCTTTCTTTGCAACTTCCACTGCTAGTCACAAATATTTTGTCATTTTAATTGATGACTTCTCACAGAAGTGTTGGATCTTCTTCATGCAGAACAAGGATGACACATTCTCCAAGTTCATAGAATTCAAGGCACTATTTTAGATAGAAACTGACAAGAAGGTGAAGGCTCTCAGGAGCAATAATGGAGGTGAGTGTGTGTCGAATGAATTTAAATTTTTCTATGTAAAATAAGGCAATTGCCAAGAGTTGACAACACCCCACAACCCCCAAAAGAATGGGGTGGCTGAGAGAAAGAACCATAGTATTTTGGGATCAGTGAGGGTGATTTTGCATGATCAAGGCCTACCTCTACATTTGTGCTATGAGGCATGCAAAAAAAAAAAATTATTTACATAATTGGAGTCCTCATCGGATTATGGGTATGATTACAACAAAGGAGTTTTTCTCTGGAAGAAAGCCAGATGTGTCTCACTTCAGGATCTTTAGAGCCTTCTTTTAGTGCCATGTATCCAAAAAATCAAGGAATAATCTATAGCCAACAAAAAAATAGGTGGTTTTCATTGGCTACAGAGAAACTCCCCGCAACTACCTTGTGTAGTTATCATCCCTTAGAATGACAATTTTGCAATGGGATGTAAAATTTGATGCAGATACAATGATGCGGTTCTCTCTTGAGAGAAAGCTTCAAATCCCACAAGAAGAGGAGTTTTTAGCTTCAAAGGAGGAGTGTCAGGAAGTTGTGGAGCAACCACAAATTGAGCACTAGAGAGCGGAGACAACCACTTAAGCATAACCATCTAGAGAAGGAAGGAGAAGAACTAGGGACGTTAAGAGACTTGTGCAGGATGTAAGGGAGAATGTGGGTGCTCCTTCAAATCAGTACAGGAAGAGAAGGTCATCATATCGGTACACTAGATGCATGGCCCTAATGACTAAGCTTGTAGCAATAGACCTATCCTATTTTGAGGAAGCAGTAGAGAAACCTGTATGGGTTGATACAATGGTGGAGGCATAAAAATCCATTTTAAAGAACAATGATTGGTAAGTGGTCCCAAGACGAGCAGACAAATTAGTTATGGGTTTGATATGGATCTTCAAGGTGAATCATGCAACAGACAGAAGCATATAAAAGTACAAGACTATATTTGTGGCCAAGGGGTACTCTTAAGTTGACGATATTGACTAAGAGGAGAGATTTTATCTTGTAGCAAGGTACTTATCCATTAGATCAATTCTTACTTTAGCTATATGGATGGGGTGAAATATCCACAAACTAGAAGGCTTAAATACTCTTGATTGGGAGTCTCATGTGTGCAAACTGAAGCAATCATGGTACTCTCTGAGGAAAACACCTTATGCTTGGTACACTAAGATTAATAGCTATTTCACTGGTTTAGGTATCACCAAAAGTGAAGCAGATCAAAACTTCTATCATATATTTGTAGAAGGTAAGTTATTGATTATTGTCTTATATGTTGATGACTTGACTTTAACTTGTGAAGATAAGTTGATCAGATGTTGGGAGGAGGACCTTACAAAAGAGTTTGAAATGAAGGACATGGGTCTCATGCACTAGTTCCTCGAATTGGAAGTATGGCAAGGCGATGGGGAATTGGTTGTCTCTGAGGGCATGAATGCCAAGAGATACTTCAAAGGTTTTATTGATGGTGATGGACCCGCCAACATGTTAGGGGATCTCCCTCGTAAGAATTCCCAACTAGACCTCAGACCGTTTGGTGTAGGAATCCTAGCAGTGGGTTGTACGAGATCACCTTGACTATGTTTGCACACACTAGCAAGTAATATGTCCCTGTTGGTAGCAAGGGTGTTATAACATGGTTATAACACATGGAGGGTGAGGTGAGTGCACCCCTTGGAAACCAGTGAAAGGATGGAGTTAAGAAGGGAACACACAAGAAAATATGCATCATAAACTAGAAGGAAAGTAAGCTAGCAATCCAAAGTGATGGTTAAATCAAAAACACATTTTAGTAAGATTCATACATACTTATATACAAAAACCATACATGCATGCGTAAGAAAAAAGATACATATATCATTTAGAGTAAACAAGATAATTGAAATACAATATGACATAGGCATGAAACATGTTGGCTCTGTTATATTAAGAAGTGAAAGTTCCAATGATACGATACAAACATGACCCACCACTAGTTCTGATAGCAGAACATTACAGTCACTGCCACCTCCTCCTCCAAAGAGATATACTAGCTTTGAACAGTGGAGAAGCCAAGGCTCATTACAATAATCTCCAAGCTTTATCTAAGATACTCCTATTGGAAGCTTCGCTGACCAAAAGCCTCTACAATGAGTTATGAGGGACTAGTTATAGCAAAGGGTGGGGTGACCCTTCACATTCCCCTTTGTGACCATTCATCTACCCTCATGACTCTTCAACTACTCTATGATTATTACATTCAACTATCAATACTTGAACTTCCACTTGATAAGACATTACATACTATCTGCACATGTAGCCATGTGAGACAAAATGGCTTGACCAAGCCATGCAAGACATCACTAAAACTCAGACCATTGTGGTAAGACCAACTCTTCGACATTCTCACAATGGCTGATGGTGGAAAAATGATGCCAAGCCTGGTCATCCATGATGGTGTTCATGCACTCAATGGTGACATGATGCTGAAAGCAAACTCTTGCCCTCGTTGCATCTGGGTACACTGATATGGATCTTTTGTCGAACTCATCTGAGGAGATGTGAATCATCATCTTGAGTGCAGCAGCACCAACAACAAAATAATGCATAGTGTCTATACTAATCTCCTAGTGTGTGCTAGTGACCATGTGCATCAAATTGAAAAAATTCATATTCAGCTCCAGTGAAACTTGCTTCTTGTCTTTGTCTTGGTGAGTGTGCTAAAATGGCTGGGAGCACATGCATGTGTACAATGACATCCATGCTTCTAAATACCCTTGCATGCAATCAACAACACTTTTCACCCCGTCTGCTCCATGCCAGATGCTGGATGGGTCCATAACCTCTATGGGCACAGTTTCATCGGTTTGTTTATGTTGCGCCTCCTACTATGCCTATTCCCACTGTAACTCCTCTTTTCTAGTGCAGCTCCTGTACATCCTCTAGTTGCACTTGAGAACCTACAAATCCTTCTCTTTTTCTCTCTCTTTTCCTTTATGTGATCCATTTGTCGTGCTGTCACCTCTGTTAGAGTCGATCTAGTTATCCCTCCGTCAGAGATCAAAACTCTTTTTTGCATTTCATGTTTAGGTGTCCCATCAGTTTCGATCAGTTGCATTTCGTTAGGCATGCCATAAATCTGACGGAATGGTTTGTGTCACTCATTCCCATCGTGTTTGGCACTGCTGGTTCAGGTCTATTCATAAAAATCAAGTCTTGAAAGGTCATATTTCTAGGTCATGACAAGTGTTCTCAGTCATTAGGTCTAGGGTTAAGTCAATTTGGTTTTGCAAAGTCTAATAAAGCTAGAAGGCTAGAGGGAGGTCCTCAATAGGTGGTTATCTCAAAGATTTTTATCATTATACAGATAGATTAGGACTTCTCTTCAAAACTCTATTTTGAAGATAAATCAACATTTCATTTTTGTAATAAATTTTCAAAAATTTCAATTCTTGAATTGTCCAGGCGCAGCCTTGGTCTCCTTTGCCAGATTATATCACAGCTATCCCTGCAAAAAATTGTCAAAGAAAATCATTATTTCAACCAAATTTAAGGAGGAAACCAAAAAGTTAGAAGTCTGTTAATCCTGAAAAAGTGTCAAAGACAAAACATTACAAAGTGGGTTATGGACCAAGCAAAAATCAAATTGAAGTCTTTATAAAGATATTTCAATGAAATTTCAAATCATTGTACATGCCAAGAGTGGAGAAAATCATTCCAAGGTGAATTTGTGACTTTGAGTGGAGATCGGAGCAACTTTCAGGTGCGCGATGCACTGGATTAGGCGCGCGACGCATTGGCTGCATGTGGCGCACTGGACATAAAGCACCAGTGTTAATTTACAAGTGCACGACGCATAAGGAGTGCGCGACGCACTAGGCAAGGTGCGCGACGCTTACAGTTTGGAGCCCGAAACTAGTTCGAAAGCTCATCAAATTTCCTCCTCTTCACATAAAATTGTCAGGTAGGCTTGCCTCCATTTCCTTTGCTTGGTTTTTAACGGTGAATGTGATGGGTTCTTGAATGTTTGCAATGGAGATCCAAGTTTGAAAGCCCTCCTTTTGTCAATATAAAAAAGTGTTGTAGGGTTTGAAAACAATGTGTAACCAAGGTCGTATTTTTCCCCATTTCCCTTTGTTCCTCATTCCCAAATTCACCCATCATACTTCCCCATTAATTCCCTCATTAATCCTACACTACAATCCCTAGAATCCTAGTCCCCCACCTCTATTAAAAACGCATTAATCCTACCTAATATCCCAAAACCCCAATCCAATATTTACATTTCCCCTTGCTTCCCTAATTACATTTTATTTCCAAAGTCCCTAATTCCTTAATGTTTTCCCTTTCCTAATATTCCCTTGTGCATTTGTGTCCCCTTGGTCACAACATTGTTAGAGCAAAGAGCAGTTTGCATTCAATTGTACACACAGTTTTATATATCAGCATATATATTCCAACTATCTTGTTTTCGAAGTCATGTCAGAGACGGATTCAGTCTATAAGCAGGAATATGACAGTGATTCTACAACTGAGGTTAATGTGCCGTGGAGGTATCACATAAGTGGCAAAGGTGGTCAGCATGTCAGAGAGGAGCCTACTTCTTTGGCTCAATTGCAGGCTTGCCCGCTTGCAATGGATTGTTTTCAGCGTCGATCATGTTTCCAATACTATGAGATGATCTCATAAACCCAACATCATTGTGAACTAGTTCATTTATTTGTTCTACATTTACATGATGGCCATGTAAACCTCGCCGGAGTAAATTTTACCTTGTCACCAGAGACTATTGCTTAGGCCACCGGGATAAAAAATGTAGCAGAGGAATGGAGAAAACGCCAGCAATTAGACAAATTCTACTATGAGCCATACATCAAACCTGGGTATATGAGACACTTGAGCACAGTTTTTCCTTTCAAATTCTTGAGGGATGAGTTTGCACCATTGATGAAACTCATCATTCGGTATCTCAGTTGCGAGGGCAAGTTCTCACGTCTCTATGCGTACCATGTCTGTTTGTTGATGCATTTCACGAGGGTATGTATGATGAACATTCTGTACTTCATGTGTCGCAACATAGAGAGAATGGTGACTTTAGTACAAAGGAAGACCCCAACACAATAGCATAGAAGTATATATTATTACGCGCTGATCAAAATCATAGTGATAGATCAGTTGACACAGCAGGGCATTACTTGGGAGGATTTCATCTCCCGTGACTTCTTCTCAGCGCCACAGCCGCTTCCTGATATAGTTCATGATGAGGGAGTGCCTTCACACTAGCCAGACATTCTTGAGACCGAACATATAAGTGCTCCACTATATGTGACATACCAGCGAGGCCACATGGCCTTATTTGCATCTACATGACGAGTACTATCTCCACCTGGGGTGGAAGGGGTCTCGTTGACTCCAGCAGCAGAGCGAGTATTATCTCCACATCATGTGGAAGGGGTCTCGCCTTCTTCTTCAGTAGAGGTACAGATCCAGGATAGGGGCAAGAGGCCTATGCATGATGAGGGTCCTTCAGGAGGCCGGGACATGGATTTCACTATCATTGATGTTGATGCGAGCTCTCCTAGTTCGGAGCTAAAGGAGATCATCCGGGAGCAAAAGGCTGAGAATGACTCGCTGAGAAAGAAATTACAGATGGCTAAGTGGGTGATAAACTACTTGGAGCAGCGTAACAAACAGCTAGAGGATGAACATACACTTTATGATCTGCGGCAAATCCGTGAGGATCGAGAATTGGCCCGAAAGAGACCTAGTGATATGACACTGATTGATCGAGAGTCTATGCTCATCCATGTGAACAATCATCTGGAGAAATTGTTGGTAAAGGCAAACAGAGACAAAGACATGCTTCGTCATATGAAAACTCATTATTGGGCTCGTATGCATGTCTGCAAAGCAAAAATGAAGATTCTAAAGAGGCGACTGAGCAAAGCACTAAAACGACGAAAAAAGCCCGATCCACTCCAAATTTTTGCTGAGGTTTCATTGGCGGGGCACAATACATGATGGAGGGTCTTCACTCTGAATTTGAGCAAATTCGGAGAAATTTTTGTCATTTTGAAAATTTTGTCCTAAAAACAAGTTTTTTGGCTCAACGCGTTGACGCACACGCTTATGATTGGGACACTTGCTGGAGGAAAACTTTACATTTTTGGGTTTTTCATGGTAAGTTATGCATGCTCCACTATTGCCAAAGCATTTCATCAAGTTTTGGGTGATCAAAAGGCCCAAAAACACCATGAAAATCACCTTTCTGCCACCTTTTGCACCAGCAGGAAGTACTTCCAGGAGAATGACATTTTGAGGGGGCAAATGAGCTCCAAATTGAAACATTCCACTTGGGTTGGATAACAGACATCTAGGGCTTTCAAACCAGCTATTGTGAGATTGATTTGGATGTCGAGAGGTGCCCCAAAAGCAGGTTGAAAGGCGCGCAGTGGATAGAGCTCACGCGCGTGGCGCATAGGGATTTTTAGCCAATTTTTCATCTTTCAGCTCAGGAATTCAGCCAGTTTGACTAGTTTTGATTTGTGATGTAATTTTTGACTCCTCTTGATGTAATTGATTAAACATTATGTAATTTTGACACTTAGTTACTTTTTCTAGAAGATTCATTCACCAAAGGGTGAAAATTTAATGAATGAATTGGTTTCCTACCTTATAGAGGCAAGTTGTTTTGACTGCCTAGAATGTAGTGCTTTGTTTAGAGTTGGTTGAAACAGCTCCTAGGATGATGAGCTTGACCCCTAGAGGAAAGGGAATGGGTTGGCTTGCCTATATTATGTATTTTCTAAGTCATTTTCAGGGTTGGACTCTTGGGAAAAGCTTGACACTCTATTGTACATATTTTATTTGCATTTTTGGCAAAGGAAAGACCAAGGTTTTACAACACTATTTGGGATTCATGTGGCTTTATGTGTTGATGGTGTGCTTCTTTCAGTATTTGTAATTTGTTTATGTGTATCATTTTCCTTCTCTTATCTTCTGCAATTGAACAAATGAAGTGTTAAGGTAGAATCCATAATTTGTTATGCTCTGCCTTTAAGTTTGTTTGATTTTCCATGTTTTCATCTGTTTATGGAGAATCCTTGAAAGTTTCTTGCTCTCCTTAACTTCTCACCAGTCAGATCTAGCCATTCATTCTCTTTAAAAGCATTAAGACAATCACCTACCTTGCCCCAAGTAGATCTCTGCAAAAAAAACTGTCTCATCACCGCACCCAAAATTTCCTTTCCCTTAGATTCAACAAAACTCCAAAAAATCAATCTCAAACTCCTTATACTTAATACCTAGCCTAAAATTAATTACCAATTTAGTCATCTCGAGCCCCATTGATTACCTTTTGCCTAGATTGACCTGGAGAGAGCCCTCTCCTGTCCTCATAGGGCTAGCTACGAGGCTGAGTGTGGTTTGATGTAGCCTTGAGTTTTACCTTATTTCAGCCTAAGGTAGATTTGAGTGCTAACAACCTCATAGCCTCAGTCTCCAAAGTTGCTTTCATCACAATTGGATCTACTTGAGCTTGTAGCTCTGTTCTACCTCTGTGTTGTCAACAACCTTCCTCTTACACTTATCTCATGTAGGTGTGCTACCTTCTATTGTTGCTAATGGTGCTTATTTTTGTGACATTTTTGTCATTTCATCTTGATATCCTTGTCGATGAACAAGTTGATGTCTTCATAGATAGGAAAGTTCATAGACACTTGATCGACTGCATCCCTACTTATGCTCTGAACGATGTCTTTGACTTCACTCTCTTGGAAGCCATTGTACCTATGCTGCTCAGAGGGAGATGAACACTTGTGATACCTGGAGACATAGCAACACTCCTAACAAGAAATATTTTAGTCGAAAACCAAAACAAGTTGAAGGACTGACATGCAACATACCTGTGTGACTGCCTCTGAAGATTGCACAATTTTCACTGGGAGGCTGACTACCAAAACTACGCAAAGCATAGTTCAGGGTGTTGGGAGGCTGACCCTTCATATTCCCCTTTGTGACCATTCATCTACCCTCATGACTCTTCAACTACTCTATGACTGTTATATTCAACTATTGACACTTGAACTTCCACTCGATAAGACATCGCATACTATCTGCACATGTACCCATGTGAGACAAAATGGCTTGAGAAAGCCATGCAAGACATCACTAAAACTCAGACCATTGTGGTAGGACCAACTCTTTGACATTCTCGTGATGGTCGATGGTGCCAAAAATGATGCCAAGCTTGGCTGTCCATGATGGTGTTCATGCACTCAATGGTGACATGATGTTGAAAGCAAACTCATGCCTTCGTTGCATCTGGGTACACTGATATGGCTCTTTTTTCCAACTCGTTTGAGAACATGTGCATCATCATCTTGAGTGCAGCTGCACCAACAACATATTGATGCATAGTGTCTTTACTAATCTCCTAGTGTGTGCTAGTGACCATGTGCATCAACTTGAAAAAAGTCATGTTCAGCTCCAATCGAACTTGGTTCTTGTCTTAGTCTCGGCGAGTGTGTCAAATGGTTGGGAGTACATGCATGTGTACAATGAAATCCATGCTTCTGAATACCCTTGCATGTGATCGAAAACACTTTTCACCCTGTTTTCTCCATGCCAGATGTTGGATGGGTCCATAACCTCTATGGGCACAGTTTCATCAGTCTATTTATGTTGCGCCTCCTACTATGCCTGTTCCCACTGTAACTCCTTCTCTTGTCTATGCAACTCCTATACTTCCTTAAGTTGCACTTGAGAACCTACAAATCCTTCTCTTTTTCTCTCTTTTCCTTCGCGTGATCCACTTGTCATGCTGTCACCTCATAGCCTTAGTCTCCAAAGTTGGTTTCATCACAAGTGGATCTGCTTGAGCTTGCAACTTTGTTCCACCTCTATGCTGTCAACAACCTTCCTCTTACACTTATCACATGCAAGTGTGCTAACTTCTATTGTTGCTAGTGGTGGTACATGTTGTGACAATGTTTTCATTTCATCTTGATATCCTTATCGATGAACAAGTTGATGTCTTCATAGATAGGAAAGTTCATAGAAACTTGCATCACTACTTGTGCTTTGAACGATGTCCTCAACTTCACTCTCCTAGAAGCCATTGTACCTATGCTTCTCAGAGGAATATGAACACCTTTGATACCTAGACACAATAGCATCACTCATGACAAGAAATATTTGAGTCGAAAACCAAAACAAGCTAAAGGACTGACATACAACATACCTGTGTGACTGTCTCTGAAGATTGCACAATTTTCACTGGGAAGCTGACTATCAAAAATACACAAAGCATAGTTCAAGGTGTTGGGAGGTTGACTGATTGCTGGAACTGGGTGATGCATAGTCCATCCTAGCATGCTGAGGAATGAAACTACACAATTCACAATTTTAGTCAACAGTGACATGCAAACCAACAAACTGCATTGAGCAGTTTCTGGGGCCAGCAAGGCACTACCTCTCAGAATTGTGCAATGAAAGCCTGGAGGTCAGTGTTGGGTAGACTTGTGTGATTTTTGGAGGGAGGGCATAGTTTTCACTTCAAGAAATGTGTAATTCTAGTCGAGAAAGTCAAGGTCTGGGCTAAGGTGGCCCATACCCGCCGACAGGCAACTGAAAACATGAGAAATATGAATGCATGGTGACACTGAGTGTAAACAAGAGTGAATTATCATACATCAAAAAGGTAAGTGAAGGATTTAAAAAATAGGAAAGCATGCATGTGTGTGAAGCGAGTCGCCGCAACGACAATAGTTGGTGCAAAAACAGTGTCATGTATGCGTTAGTAGCGAGATGCGAATGAAAACAGAAATGGTGCTTCTACAAGATAACATATATCGAAATGATAGCAAACGCTAATTGAAATCAAGAAGACAACACTCACATAAAGTGAAACACAAAAAATGAGAGAAACACAACACAAGACATGAAACAAACTTATCTTGAAACAGCTAAGTTGAAAGTGTTGAAGACTCCTCAATGTGATGTGGGATGTCAGAGCTGCAAGGTCGATGTGAGGAATAAGCTCTACAATGTCCAATTAATGCGTTTTGATAAGATCAAGGTTATGACACACATGCCACAAATCTAGGAAAATGTGACACTTGTTGAGAGGTTTCTAAAATGAGCTTTGCATGTAACCTCCAGCTACTAAGAATAGATCCCTAGATATAGGGATTCCTTTTGTATGCTTCCTTTTCTATTTCGAGAAGAGCAGCCCATGCATGCAAATTAGGATAGCTCAGTTTCAGAAGGGACTGATCGACGTGAAGGCACATGTAATAGTCTGCAAGCATGGGAGAGGGGTTTACATAGTTTCTGGGCTAAGCAGAGTTTGTTGTCCCAGAGGGATTCTGCAATTTCTAGGAGGAACAGGTGATTGTCTCCCAGGATTGTGCAATTCCTAGGATGAGCAACTATCTTGTGATTTAATTACAAAATTTTTTAGAGGAAGCTTGACAAACAACATTGCACAATTCTTGAGCTCAACAGGTTGGCCTGCTTATTTGCATAATTTCTGGAGGGAAGCCTAGTTCTCCTCCAGAATTGCGCAATTTTTTTGTGGAGCTTCTTGGCAAGCACATGGTCTAATTCTAGAAAGACAACCTATGAGGGGAGTGAAGCAAAATAACATGCACAGACTGATAGATAGACCATGCATTTGCTAGCCAAGCTAACGGTGCATGGGCTTGATCATGTGAACTAATATTTCCAATGCATCCACTAGAGCATTGGTCTACCCATGTTAGTGAAGGCATGGTTCGCAAACAATACATTTGTGGAAACCAACAAATAACAAAGATATAACAGTGAAGACAAAGACACTTTGAGTTTAAATGCGTCCACAGAACATAAGTGAGTCCAAGTTCATGACATGTGGTCCATGGACTTACCATGTTGCTATGTGACACTATGTGTAAATGTTAAGCATATGCATACTCTTATCTATTACATGCAAGCAAATGAAATAAATAAATAAAAATTGTGTCACACACGCATTCTTGCTTTGTAAGATTCCTCCAATGCATGAGCGATGGGATCGTGTAGTTCGAGTGGAGGAAGTGAAATATGAGTGTTATATTGTTCCTTAGTACATACATGTGAATGATGAGGAGCCTTAGGTGTTTGAAGAATTTCCCGATCAGAAGTGAGACCAACCTCAAGACAGTGACAACTTGACATAACCATCAACTCAGGATGAAGTGCAGTCTGCAGGGTTTCGACTTCGTTGATAGATAGATCATCGTAGACCATTGAATTAGATAGATTAACAACAATTGAATAACTATCATGATCGAATGAAGGAGTAGAGAGATCATGGAAATCAAGATCATAAAATTCAGGATGTTTGTTGGTATCCTCATGATTTGATGAATCACACAGAGGGGTAGATAAGAAGCAAGGATGTTCACCCTCTACGTTTTTGGGAAAAGTAGATGAAAGATCAAGTGGATTTCCAATAAATGATTGGTCCTCTCCATTATCAAATGATGGGCTAACATATGGTGTGTCTTGCAAATAATCAACAATGGGTGCATCCATGGACAAAGATTCACATCAAAAATCAGGGATGGCAGCATCATAAAGGATGCCAAGAAAAAATAGAGGAGATATGGACAGACAAGGATGGTTTTCTGCTGCCAGTGGATGTTCAAGCTCCTAACCATACTCTTCATGAATGAAAACACATGTTTTTTTTGCAACACCAACTTTGTCTATGGCTTGATCCTCATTCACAAGAAGTGTAGAGTCTCGAATGGAAGAACACAAAAGTGTGTCAACTGGAGGATCATCTGCGTACGAAGAAGGAGGTTGAGGTACAAAATACATGTGATAACCCAATTCACTCGCAACCAATCTTGCACAAAAATCGGAAGGAGCAATTTTGGGAGGATATGATGGTTGAAAAGATGTGTGTGCATTCTCTCCCACATCATTCTACGATGCTGGAGCTATTTAAGGAGGGGACGATGGATAGTCACTTGTGTTAGCGATCATGTCCATCTGTGATTATGTAACTCCATCATTGAAGTATGCTGAGCGGGGTTTGAGCTTGAAATTCTTCTAAGGATTGACAGATTTTATAAGGAAATATTCAAATCATTTCATGAGGTACTGAAATTTGATGTAACCTTCCAAGGCTTCGAACATGAATAGGAAGATGTGCTCCAAAATCTCCATAGGGGATTAATACAGGGTCTTCCGTTGTTTTAACATTTTTTTATCAAGTTCTTCACGATCAAAATGATGGAAAATAGATTCGATTAGATCACTGAACTGCTTGAATAAGTGCACAAAGTTACGAGATAGTGTGTCACACCAGTGTGATGGGTGGTACAAAGTGTGTGTGCGAGAAGCGAATAGACCTCTATTTCATAAAAATATTACATGCCCTCCATGAGCACATGGAAGCCATTTAAGTGCTCAGTTCAGGACACTTCATCTTCATCATCATACATGATTTGTGACAAGTGATCCTAGAACTCCCTCTCGATGCGAAAGATATGTCCGTTGGACCGACATTTATGAGGGCAAAATATAAAAAAGTCCATGATAGATGTGTGAAGACTCAAAACAGATGATGAGGACTCAGCTTGTGATCTGACCCTCCTTCTAGCACTGTAATGTTAATGGTGCTGGACCCGCCAACATGTCAGGGGATCTCCCTGGTAAGAAGTCCTAATTAGACCTTAGACTGTTTGGTGTAGGAGTCCCGACAATGGGTCGTACAGTATCGCCATGACCATGGTTGCGTACTAAGACAAGTAAGATGTCCCTGTTATAGCAAGGGTGTGACATATGCAACAAGTCTAGGAAGGTGCATGAATGGTTCTAACACACGGAGATTGAGGTGAGTGCGCCCTCTGGAAACTAGTGAAAGCATGGAGTTAAGAAGGGAATAGATGAAAAAAGATGCATCAAAAACTAGAAGGCAAGTAATCTAGCAATCCAAAGTGATGGTTAAACCAAACACACATTTTAATAAGATTCATACATACTTATATAGGAAAGTCATACATGCATGCATAAGAAAACAAATACATATATCATTTAGAGTAAACAATATAGTTGAAATACAATATGACATATGCATGAAACGTGTTGGCTCTGTTATATTAAGAAGTGAAAGTTCCAGTCATATAATACAACCATGACCAATCACTAGTTTTGATAGTGGAATGTTATAGTCATTGCCACCTACTCCTCCAGAGAGATATACTAGCTTTGAACAATGGAGAAGCCAATGCTCATTACAATACTCTCCAAGCTTTCTCTAAGATACTCCTATCAAAAGCTTGGCTGACCAAAAGTCTCTACAATGAGTTATGAGGGACTATTTATAGCAAAGGGTGGGGTGACCCTTCACATTCCCCTTTATGACTATCCATCTACTGTTATGAAACCAGCTCAAGAACTAGATAGAAAAGATAGATCAATGCCTTAGAATTCAGCCTCTTCGAGGGGGCAACCTCCTTTACATTACATAAATGAAAAATTCTTCGATGATAAAAATGAAAAGACCTCCTTTCTATATATAAGTCTAAGGGGTCATAACATAATTATAGCCGACATAACAATAATAATCTAAGGGCACACTAATAATAATAGTGGGCTTCTATGGGGCACAATAGTAACAATATGGGCACTACATGGGTACATCAATATAATAAGTGGGTTATACTAATAACGATAAGGGGTTACACTAGTAGTATAGGGGCCTAACATGCCCCTCTCCTTCAAAAAGTGTTGTACTCAACGCTTGAGTAGTTCTTGATGCTTCTGTATAAAATTCTTGTCATCCCATGTGGAATCTTCTGCTGGTAAGTACTTCCACCTGATGAGATACGTTGAAATTGATCGATTTCGTAGCTGCCTGGTTCTTGTTTTTGTGACTGCTCCAGGTTCCAATATGATTTTTCCTTCCTCTTCAATTTCTGGCAATATTGTTTGAATTGGGATCTTTTGTAACTTTTGAATAAGTGGCCAGACTTCTTCGTCATTCTTCCATTCCTCCCTTTCTTCGTTTATCCAATCTGGTTGGATAATAGAAATGGCACACAACAATGCTTTCACATCCTCATCCTTTCTTGAGAGTGCATCTGCCACCACATTTTGCTTCCCTTTTTTGTAGATGATTTCAAAGTCATAACCCAACATCTTTGTGACCAACTTTTGTTGCTCTTCAGAGGATAATCTTTGTTCTAAAAAGTATTTAAGGCTATCATGATCCATTTTTACCTTGAAGTGTCTTCCCATTAGATAGGGACACCATTTCTTAAGTGCATGGAGTATTGCCAACATTTCCTTCACATAAATAGCTTTGCTTACAAACTTTCCCTTGATTGGAAAATTTTCAAAAGCAATGGGTATTTCCTCTTGCATTAGAACAGCACCAATTCCATTTCCTGAAGCATCACATTCCACAATAAAGGTTTTTGTGAAGTCTGGTGTAGCTAAGACTGGTGCTTGGCACATTGCCTCTTTAAGATGTTCAAAGGCCTTTGTTGCTTCCGGAGTCCATGAAAATTCATCTTTCTTCAATAATGTTGTTAGAGGTGCTGCTATTCTCCCATAATTCTTAACAAACTTGCGATAATACCCTGTCAACCCAAGAAATCCTCGCAGAAGCTTTATGGATGTGGGAATTTTCGATTCCTTAATGTCTTTAATTTTGCTAGTGTCTACCTTAACTCCTTCATGAGATACAATATGACCCAAATATTCCACCTCCTGGACTCCAAAGAAACATTTGGATCTTTTTGAATATAATTGTTTCTCCTCCAATAGTTGTAGCACC
>APFE031722100.1:209118-256569 GCA_000404065.3 Pinus taeda
CTCGTGTCTCCCAACCAACTGGTCGACAGTTGGTCTTCATCATCTCTCAGGGTCTACCCCCCTTAGCCGCAGGAGACAGGTTTAAACGGAGGGATCGGGGATCAGAGTGACAGCCCCCGGTCTGAGCATTGTCGTGCCAATCTGCGCGACAACAGGGTTGAAAATATTGCTGGTGTTACTCTTCTGGAAATGCTGTAAGATTGTTTTATTTTTCTGCATAATCTTATTTTCAGTCATTGATAATAGCTTGATGAAGATTGATTCAAGCACAGGTATCTTGTGTGATATCTGGGGTTGGAATGATAGTTTAGATTCTGAAATATAATGGCAGGTATCTCCATTTGATCTGGATTTCATTATTGTTTTCTCCCTCTATGTTGATGGTTGATTTTAAACTGTGCAAGAAATCTTAAGTTTTGAGTTTACTGGGCGTTAGGGGAAGTTCTCGGAACCAGCCAACTCCCGGATTGTGTTTTCTGAAAGAGCCCAGCTAGTTTTTAATCTGTTATGAAACCAGCTCAAAAATGATAGAAAAGATAGGCCCCTATACTACTAGTGTCACTGTTTCAACCTTTGACTCTGAAAAATATATAAATGAAAACTAAATTCCGTCCTCTTTCTGTACCTTCTTACGAAATTTCAATTCGATGCTTAGAAAGAAAGTTATGACGATTTTCCCCAGGTCACCTGTTTTGAGTGTAATTCAGGAGTCTGCAAAAAGGCCAACTTCCTCAGATCATATCTCCGAAAATATCCCGCGAAACGCTCTGAAATTCGGACCCAAAGTTTAGCGTCAAGTCTTCTCAAATGGGTTCTTTTGCGACTTCTGAAACGTCACCGAAAAAAATTTATAGCGAAAATGCCACGATGACTTGTTTGGAGCAGCGAAACCCTAGAATCCAAAGCTCTGATACCAAATGTTATGAAACCAGCTCAAGAACTAGATAGAAAAGATAGATCAACGCCTTAGAATTCAGCCTCTTTGAGGGGGCAACCTCCTTTACATTACATAAATGAACAATTCTTCAATGATACAAATGAAAAGACCTCCTTTCTATATATAGGTCTCTAAGGGGTCATAACATAATTATAGCCGACATAACAATAATAATCTAAGGGCACACTAATAACAATAGTGGGCTTCTATGGGGCACAATAGTAACAATATGGGCACTACATGGGTACATCAATATAATAAGTGGGTTATACTAATAACAATAAGGGGTTACACTAGTAGTATAGGGGCCTAACATCTACCCTCATGACTCTTCAACTACTCTATGACTGTTACATTCAACTATCGACACTTAAACTTCCACTTGACAAGATGTTACATATTATCTGCACATGTACCCATGTGAGACAAAATGGCTTGAGCAAGCCATGCAAGACATCGTTAACACTCAAACCATTGTGTTAAGACCAACTTTTCGACATTCTCATGATGGTCGACAGTGTTGAACTAATGCCAAGCTTGGTCGTCAATGATGGTGTCTATGCACTTAATGGTGACATTCTGCTAAATGAAAACTCTAGCTTTTGTTGCATCTAGGTACACTAATATGTCCAACTCTTCTTACAACATGTGCATCATTACCTTGAGTGCAGTTAGACCAGAAACATATTGATGCATAGTGTCTATGTTGATCTCCGAGTTCATCCTAGTGACCATGTTCATCAACTTGTCAAAATGCATGTTCGGCTCCAGCTAGTCTTGCTTCTTGTCTTCATCTCGGCGAGTGTGTCAAATGGGTGGGATCGCGTGCATGCACAAAATGACATCCATGCTTTTGAATACCCTTTCATGTGATCGACAACACTTCTCACCCATTTTGCTCCATGCCAACTACTGGATTGGTCCATAACTTGTATGGGTGTAGTTTCATCGGTTTGTGTATGTTGTGCCTCCTGTTGTGCTTGTTCATGCTGCAACTCCTTCTCTTGTCTGCGCATCTCATGTTATTCCTTATGTTTTTGCTTGAGAACTTGCAATTCCTTCTCCATTTCTCTCTCTTTTCCTTCATGCACTCCTCTTGTCACATCGTCGTGTCTAGCCTCAGTCTCCAAAGTTTCTTTCCTAACAAGTGGATCTACTTGAGCTTGTAACTTTGTTCCACCTCTATGCAGTCAATAATCTTCCTCTTTCACTTGTCACATGTAGGTTTGCTACCTTATGTTACTGTTGATGGTGCTACATTCTATGACACTATTATCATTTCGTCTTGATATCCTTGTCCATGAACAACTTGATGTCTTCATAGATAGGCAAGTTCATAGACACTTGATCGAATGCATCCCTAGTTGTGCTCTAAAAAATTTCTTTGACTATGATCTCCTGGAATCCATTGTACCTATGCTTCTGAGAGGTAGATGAACACTCGTGATTCGGGGAGACATATAAACACTCATGAAAAGAAATCTGTCAGTCGAAAACCAAAAAAAGTTGAAGGATTGATATGCAACATACATGTGTATCTGTCTGTGAAGATTGCACAATTTTCAAGAGGAGGCTGGGAGGCTCACTACCAAAATTGTGCAAAGCATAGTTTAAGCTATTGGGAGGCTGATTCACTGTTGGAACTACACAATGCATAGTATAGCCTAGCCTGCTAAGGACTGAAATTGCGCAATGCGCAATTTTAGTCAGCTGTGACATAGAAACCAGCAAACTGCATTACACAGTTTCTGGGACCAGTAAGGCACTCCCTCTGAGAATTGTGCAATGCAAGCCTGGAATTCAGCATTGGGACATACTTGTACAATTTCTCGAGGGAAGGGAAACCCTTCACTTCTAGAAATGCACAATGCTAGCAAGGAAAGGCAATTTTTCGGCTAAGGCAACCTAGACCCACCGATGGGAGATTGAAAACATGAGAAGTCTGAATGCATGGTGATACTAAGTGTAAACAAGAGTGAATGATCTTGCATGTAAACAATAAGTGTAGGATTCAAAAAATGGGAAAGCATACATGTGTATGAATCGAGTCTCCACAACGGCGACCGTCGGTGCAAAAACAATGTCATGCATGCGACTGTAGGGAGATGCGAACGAAACTGAAAGGGTGCTTATACAAGTTAAAATACATCAAAATGATAGAAAGTGCTCATTGAAATCAAGTAGACAACAATCACACAATGCGAAATACAAAAAGCGACAAAAACATAGCACAAGACATGAAAATAAGACTTACCCTGAAACAGCTAAGCTGAAAGTGCTGAAGACTCCTCGATGTGATATGGGATGTCAAAGCTACAAGGTCCATGTGAGAAATGAGCTCTGTAGCATCGGGTTGATGAGTTTTGATAGGATCGAGGTTATGAGACACATGCCACATACATAGGAAAAAGCGACACTTGGCGAGAAGTTTCTAAAACGAGCTTTGCATGTAACCTTCAACTGCTAAGAATAGATCCCTAGATCTAGGGATGCCTTTTGCATGCTGCCTTTGCTATTTTGGGAAGAGTAGCCCATGCATGAAAATTAGGATAGCTTAGTCTCGGAGGGAACCGATTGACATGAAGGCACATGCAGCAGTCTGCAAACCTAGGATAGGGATTTGTGCAGTTTCTCAGCTAAGTGGAGTTGGATGTCCCAAAGGGATTGTGAAATTTCTGGGAGGAACATGTGACTGTCTCCTAGGATTGTGCAATTCCTAGGCTAAGCAGCTATCCTAGGATGAATTGTGAAATTTTTCAGAGGAAGCTTAATAGATAGCATTGCACACTTCTTGAGCTCAGCAGGATGGTCATGTGATTTGCACAATTTATGGAGGGAAGATTTGTTCCCCTCCATAATTGTGCAATTTTCTGGGGGATTTTCTTGGCTAGGAAATGGTCTAGGTCCAAAAAGACATCTTGTGAGGGGAGTGAATCAAATTGACATGCATAGGCTGATAAGACACTGAGAAACAATTGAAGCCTATATTCTTCATGGTGTAAGACGTGTTGCTGAGGATGATTGGTAGGGAGGCTCCAAAATGAAGCTAAGGAAAAAATTTCAAGGTTTTTTGTCACTGCTACAAGAGGCTCCACATGGAGAGTTGCAAACCCATGGAGACACCTCTACCGACCAACTAGAGGAAAGAGGACACCACTTTAGGTGAGGAAGTAGATGATACTATTTAACGACATTTGGTGGGTTCACTAATGTATCTTGTGAACACATGACTAGATATGTGCTATTCAATTAGACAACCATAAGCCAAGCTATGGTTAGAAAAACCAATTTATTTTGGAGGGTAGCTAAGTATGTTTTACGATACCTCATAAGCACTATCCAGTTTGGACTATGGTACAAAAGGATAGAGGGAGTGAAGATATGTTGCTTCACAGATGTAGATTGAGCAAGGAGTCCATCAGAATAAAAGAGTACATCAGGTGGAATTTTCATTGCTGGGTACACAACGGTTTCTTGGTTTAGCAAGAAGCAAAGATTTGTAGCACTCAGCTTGGCAGAAGAAGAATACATGGCTTCTAGTGAATAAGCATGTGAGGCAATCTAGATGAGAAAGATAATTGTTGGTTTGTTTGGTTAGATGATGGATCCAACTATGATATACTATGATAATCAAAGCTGCATCAAGCTCTCTAGAAACCCTATTTTTCACAATCAACCCAAGTATATAGATATCTAGTATCACCATTTGCGGGATTGTGTGTAGAGACAGATAATGTTGTTGCACATTTCGATAGAGGAACAGGATGTTGATATTTTGACAAAGGCCTTATCAAGAGGGAAGTTTGAGTTACACAGGTGCGTGATAGGGATGGTTGATAATCCCTTTCTCGTTGAGAGGGAGTGTTGAAAAATGCAGCAAGAAATTCTCAATTTGATCTTGATTAAATTGAGAAAATGTGAATTTCCACATCAACAGACAACTTGGATGATGTTAACTTGTGTGAGATGGCTTGTGTCACCTAGTTTACTCAATAATTTCAAATTGGAGAAGTTAGAGTTTAGTTCATCATGTGTGTTTGCTAATTTGTAGAAATCAAGGTCAGTTATCTCAAGGCGTTTTCAGTTAAACTAGTTCCAACTTTGGAGGAGCTAGTGGAAGGTCAGTTAAGTAGTGGGACTGCATTCAAACTTAGTGATCATCTAGTTAATTGATCAATGATCCCAAAATATCTAGTGCACAAGTGTAACATCAGTTGTAGACTAGTATTGAGTGTACAAGTGTTGTATGCATTCAGATGATCAACATAAGGAATTTCAAAATTCAATTAGAGGAATTTCCTAAATAATAGGGGCTAATTCCTCAAGGAAGAATGCAAGGAAATCAGATCTCAAGCAGAGGAAAAATTTGACTAAGTCTAGGTCAGAGGCCTTCAGTGAGCAAAGCAATAGGTTATGCACTTGTAGGGTGTGCTCAGTTGAGAAAATATATTGTAATACATCTCTATTCATTTAATCAATGCAAGCATGAGATGGTGTTTTTAACATATTTCTTTCCCCAGATAAAAATACATGTTACATGTGTGTTATTTCTTCTTACATGTCTGACTTTGTTTTCTAAATTGTGAATTATTTTCACAGAGCAATGGAGTAGGTTTGTGTCTTGTAATTTTGATTATAACTACATGAGAAGTTGAAAATGAAGAAAATAAGGGCACTAAAAAGAGGATATTAGAGCTTAAATTCCTGAGAAAGGAAATGTATTTCATGATGCTCCTTGTGTAGAAGAAAAAACCACCGAAGATGAAGGTAGGTATGTGTACTTGGCTTCTTCTTCAAGTAGACGTGTAGATTATGAGGCATGGTTGATTGAGTAAGGTGCATCCTTTCACATTAATCCCCATAGGGAGTGGTTTTATGAGTATGATAAATATGATTGTAGTGATGTCTTCCTTAGTGATTACAAGAAGACCAGAATCATAGGATGTCGAAAAGTCAAGTTGAAGTTGCAAGGTGGAAGGATTAGAACACTTCCTGGTGTTCAATGCATTCCAAAATTGGCTAACAATCTAATGAGTGTTGTATTGATGAGAGGATTTTGGATTGTAACACAATACAAATTGGTGGGAATTACTATTATTGATGAGTGCAACAATTCTATGGTTCCTAAAAGTGGAGCAAGAAATCCTGTAGTTTGTGGTGAAAATACTATGTTGTGGCTTCAAATACTGCGACACATTAGAGACAAGGGCCTTCAAATACTACATGGTAATGGTATCATAGAAGGCATGCCTAATTTATCTTTGGATTTTGATTTCTGTGAACATTTTTTATATGCGAAGCAGAATTGGGTGAGTTTCTTGTCTTGTGTTAAAAGGGAAAAATGGATATTAGAGTTTGTGTACAATGATGTGTTTGGACCTTTGTTGGTTCCAACGCTGGGTACATTTATGTACTGTGTCTCATTTATAGATGAATTTTCAAGGAATACATGGATTTATTTCCCGAGGAAGAAATATGAAGTCTTTGATAGGTTTAAAGAATTTAAGGTTCTCATGGAAAATAAAACAGAGGAGAAGATTAAGTTGTTGAGGATAGATAATGGTGGAGAGTTTTGCAAGAAGGAATTTGAAAAGTTATTTAAGAAGTGTTCTATAGTACAACAGAAGACTACTTCATAGACACATTAGAAAAATGTTGTTGTAGAAGGAATGAACAGAGTGTTGATGGAAACAACAAGAAGCGTGCTCAAATACGTTGGATTATGGTGAAAATTTTGGGTAGAGGCAATGGATACTACATGTTATGTATTTAGTAGATCACCTTCATTAGCATTGGAGGATGAGACTCGACATGAGGTATGGATTGGTAGGAAATCCTCTCTCACACATCTCAAGTTATTTGGATTCAATGCATATGAAGATTTTCCATAGGAAAAAAGAACCAAGTTGGCTAGTGAATTTGAAAGTGCACCTTTATTGGGCATAAGGATTGTTGATAAGGTTAGAAGTTTTGGAACCCAGAAATAAGGAATGTTGTGTACAATCAAGATGTGGTGTTTTATTGAAGTGAAATATGTTGTAGAAAATGAATTCTTACCAAAGGAAAATGAACCAAAGAAGATAGAGCTTGAATTGAAGGAATCATATTATACAAAATAATAGGAATTAGAAGAGGAAAACCCACACACTCTAGTTTTAAGGAGATCAGTTCGAGAGAGAAGGAAACTAGAGAGGTATAGTGCATTTTATTTATGTTGAATTTTTTCTTTATCTATTACTAATGATGATACCAAAACTCTTAGGAATGAGGTTGGTTCAAAGGAAGCAAAACTTTGAAGAAGGCCATGGTTGAAGAAATTGAAACTTTAGACAAAAATGAGGTTTTGGAATTGGTAGAGTTTTCAGTTGGAAGGAAATCCATTAGCAACAAATGGGTGTTTAAGAAGAAGATGAATGCATAAGGCAAAGTAGAGAAATACAAAGCTCGGTCAGTAACAAAAGGTTGTTATGTAACTACATCACAAAAACAAGAGAAATAATAGATCAACGACTTGAAAATAAGACTCTTCGAGGGGGGAACCTCCTTTTACATCACATAAATGAACAATTCTTGGATGATTCAAATGAAAGGCCTCCTTATCATTTATAGGATTCAAAGGGTCAAAATATAATTAGGGCCTACATAAAAATAATAATGTAGGTGCTCAATGATAACAATAGTGGGCTTGTATGGAGCACAACAATAACAATATGGGGGATACACTAGTACTATAGGGAACTAACATGCCCTTCTCCTTAAAAAATGGGTTTTCCTAAATACTTGAGTAGTTTTGGATGCTTCTGTATGAAATGCTTATCCTCCCATGTGGAATCTTTAGTAGGTGAATTCTTCCACTTTATAAGATATTTTGAAATTGATTGATTATGAAGTTTATGAGAAAAAAAAATTTGGCGTAAATCACATGATAATACATTTGTCGACACATTTTGAACCAATGAGCGTGGTCCAACTTGTCCTAATGACGAACCACACTCGTTGGTTCAAAACGCATCGACAAATGTACTATCATGTGATTTATGCCGAAAAAGGTTTTCTCATAAACTTGATTATGAAGTTGTCAGATTCTTGTTTCTATGATTTCTTCAGGCTCCAATATGATTTTTCCTTCCTAGTAAAATTCTAACAATATAGTTTGAATTGGGAGCTTGTCACCTATAACCTTATTTAAGAATGAA
This sequence comes from Pinus taeda, assembly GCA_000404065.3. Lineage (NCBI taxonomy): Eukaryota > Viridiplantae > Streptophyta > Pinopsida > Pinales > Pinaceae > Pinus > Pinus taeda. Next base: position 217,252 of record APFE031722100.1, read on the forward strand.
ACATGGGAAATTGGGTGTACTCACAAATATGCAAGTAGCTCCAATTTGTATGCCATAGTACCAATACTTTGCAACACCTGATAAGGGCTATAGTACTTGAGTGATAATTTATTATACTTCATAGTTTGCTTGAGGGACATCTGTTTCTATGATTGTAGCTGTAAAAATTCCCAATCACCCACATCAAAACTTCTTTCACTAAATGTTGACCTACCTATTTTTTCATTTGATTTTGTGCTAGATTCAAGTTATCCTTTAAAATTTGGAAAATTTATTGTTGATGCTCGATGTGATCTTCCACTTCTTGAACCTTAGAATTATCTCTTGAAGAAGATGTGACGGATGATGGATTATATCCATAAAGCGCCATAAATGGGATCATTTCTACTACAATATGAAAGGAAGTGTTATATCACCATTCTACCCAAGCTAACCAATTAACCAATTTTTTTTTTTATTATATACAAAGCAACAAAGATATCCTTCCAAACATTTGCTCACTATCTTATTTTTCCCATCAGATTGAGGATGATAAGATGACCTGTGAGCTAAATGAGTGCCAAGACAAGAAAATAATTTTGTGCAAAAATTTCCAATGAAAATGGGATCTCTATCACTTAGAATAATATTTGGGTTTCCATGTATCTTTTGAACTATTTCCACAAATAGAATACCGACTATACTAGCTTTGGAGGATGAGATAGTGAAAAAAGGTGTGCATACTTGGTAAGTCTATCAACAACCACCATGATTACACTCTTTCCTTCGGACTTGGGTAAACCTATGAGAGAATCTATTGAGACCTCCTCCCGAAAATGACTTGGAATGACCAATGGTTGTAAAATACTTGGGGTCTTAGTTGTCTTCACTTTATTTTATTGGTAAACCAAACAATTCGCCCAAACTTCTGAATATTATATTTAAGGCCATCCCAAAATATTCTTCCTTGACCTTGTGGTAAGTTTTTAAAAATCCTGAGTGCCTTTCTATAGGAGACGTTTTCAATTCCAAAAGAACATTTTGTTTGAGTTGGGATTTCTTACATAGATATAAGCAATTATATACAATAGTATCAGATGCACTAGGGTCTTGCTGTAACTTTTGAATGAGTTTCCACACCTCTTCATCATTCTTCCAATCATCCCTTAATTCAATTATCCAATGAGCTTGGATGATAAAAATCATAGAGAGTGATGCTTCCACATCCTCATCTCTTCTCGAGAGTGCATTTGCAATAACAGTTTTCTTCCTTTTTTGTAGATGATTCCAAATTCATCAACCAACATCTTTGTGGCTCATTTTTGTTTCTCTTTTAAAAATAATATTTGTTTCAAGAAGTATTTAACACTATCATAATCCTTTTTTAGGTAAGGGTTCCATTTCATAAAATCTTGTAGTATTTCCAACATTTCCTTCTCATAAATAATTTTGTCTAAATACTTTCCCTTGATTAGATGAATTTCCAAAGAAATATGTGTTTCTTATTTCATTAAAACAACACCAATGTCATTTCCTAAGGCATTACATTCCATAAAAAAGGTTTTTCTAAAGTCTGGTATTGCTAAGACTGAAGCTCAACACATTTCCTCTTTAAGGTGTTCAAAGGCTTTAGTTGCTTATGGAGTCGAAAAGAATGCATCTTTCTTTAGTAATGTTGATAGTGGTGCTACTATTTTCCCATAATTCTTAACAAACATGTGATAACACCCTGTCAACATGAGAAATCCTTAAAGATGCTTTTAGGTTTTGGGGATTTTCCATTCTTTTATGTCTTTAATTTTGTTAGGTTCTACATTAACACCCTCATGAGATACAATATGAACCAAGTATTCCATTTCATGTACCTCGAAGAAACATTTGGAGGGTTTTGCATACAATTGTTTCTCCTCCAATAGTTTGAGCACCATGTTTACATGTTGAACCTCATCCTTTCAAGAATCACAATATATCATCATAAAATACTAACAAAATTTTGTAAGGGTTGTAAAATGGAATTCATCAAAACTTGAAATGTGGAAGGTGCATTAGTAAGGCCAAAATGCATGACCAAAAATTCATAATGAACTTGATGTGCTCTGAAAGTTGTTTTCATAATTTCTTCCATCTTCATTCTAATTTTTGGATAACCTGAGTGAAGATCCAACTTGGTGAAGTAAATTACTCCATATAGTTCATCGAATAATTTATCAATGATAAGAATTCTGAATTTATCTTTAAAAGTGATCCTATTTAGCTCTATATAATTTAAACACATACACCATGATACATCCATCATGTGCACCAGTACTACTAGAGGAGAGAAAGATTGTTATGCTCTTGACCTGCAAGAAGTTCCAAAATGACAAATATGCAAAGCACTACAACCCAGAACACAGAATAAAATGACAAAAACAACAATTATTTTATTATTCAGAGATAAAAGCAACATTCACTTGCCTCTTTCTTGGGGCAACATCCAGCAGAGCAGAGCTCAATTACAAAATATGACTCGATGATATTTCCCTTCTAACTATGACTATTTATAGCTAAATGACATTCAACAACCTAACAAATAGTGGTCCTTTCCATAACATGCGTTAACCACTTTATTTATTAATTATGGCCCATTGCAGCTAACTCTGGTCCCTTTCTTAAATGCGGGTCAACCACTTACAATTATTAATATGGGCTTTATGGACTCTTTAACTAACTATAACTATGACTCTACCCTATTACATAAATAAATAGGTTAAGGTTGGACCCTAACATGCCTTCCACTGTTATGAAACCAGCTCACAAAAAGATAGAAAAGATAATTGAACACCTTAGAATTCAACATCTTCGAGGGGGCAACCTCCTTTACATTACACAAAAGAACAATTCTTGGATGATTCAAATGACAAAACCTCCTTTATATATATAGGATTCTAAGGGGTTACAATATAACCAAGTCGTAACAATAATAATATAAAGGCAAAAAAATAGCAATAGAGGGATTTTGTGGGGCACAGTAATAACAATATGGGGACAATAGGTGAACAAAAATATTAATAAGAGATACAACTACAAAATTAATGGGGGCATCACCAGTATTATAGGGACCTATCATGCCCCTCTCCTTCAAAAAAGTTTTGTCCTCAATGCTTGAGTAGTTCTAGATGCTTCTGTATAAAATTCTCATCCTCCCATGTGGAATCTCTCAACGGATAAGTTCTTCCACTTGATGAGATACTCTGAAATGGATCGATTTCATAGTTGTCAAGTTCTTGTTTCTATGATTGCTTTCGGTTCCAATATAATTTTTCCTTCCTCATCAAGTTCTGGCAACATTGTTTGAATTGGGAGATTGTCACCTATAACCTTCTTTAAACATGAAACATTGAAAGCTGGGTGCTCTCGAGAAACTGCAAGAAACTCCAATTTGTATGCCATAGTACCAATCTTTTGCATCACCTTGTATGGACCATAATACTTTGGTGACAATTTGTTATCCTTCTAAGCTTGCTTGAGGGACATTTGTTTATATGGTTGTAGTTGTAGGAATACCCAATCACCTACATCAAAACTTATTTCACTCCGATGTTGATCTGCCTATTGTTTCATTCTATTCTACGCCAAAATGAGGTTATCCTTTAAGAGTTGGAGGACTTGTTGTTGATGCTCAATATGATGTTCCACTACTTGAACCTTAGAATTTTCTCTTAAATATGATGTCATGGATGGTGGCTGATATCCATAAAGTGCCATAAATGTGGTAATTTTTGTTGCAGTATGGAAGGGAGTGTTATACCACCATTCAGCCAAAGGCAACCATTTGACCCATTATGTCTATTTATCAAATACAAAGCAATGAAGATATCCTTTCAAACATTTGTTTACTATTTTCGTTTGCCCATCAGATTGCGGATGATAAGATGAGCTATGAGCTAACTGAGTACCAAGAAAAGAAAATAACTTTGTCCATAAATTTCCTGTAAAAATGGGATGTCTTTCACTTACAATAATCTTTGGGTTTCCATGTAGCTTTTGAATTGTTTCCATAAATACCGTAGAAATTGTACTGGCTTTAAATGGATGTGATAATGCACAAAAGTGTGCATACTTGGTAAGTCTTTCAACTATAACCATGATGACACTCTTTCCCTCAAACTTGGGTAAACCTGTGATAAAATCCATAGAAACCTCCTCCCAATGTTGGCTTGGAATGGATAAAGGTTTTAATAGACCTGGTGTCTTAATTGTTTCAGCTTTATTTTGTTGGCATACCAAACATTCCGCCACAAACGTTTGAATGTCCGATTTAAGGCCATCCCAAAAAAATTACTTCTTAACCCTTTGGTAAGTTTTTAAAAATCGTGAGTGACCTCCTAAGGGAGATGCGTGCAATTCCAAAAGAATATTTTGTCTGAGTTGGGAACTCTTACAGAGGTATAAGCGATCTTTGTACCATAATGAATCATTGTTCCGGCTAAATGTATTAGACATACTAGAATCTTCGTGTAACTTTCGAATAAGTTCCCATACTTCTTCATCATTATTCCGTTCCTCCCTCGCTTTGTTTATCCAATCTAGTTGGATAATAGAAATGTCGCATAACAATGCTTCCACATCCTCATCCTTTCTCGATAGTGCATCTGCCACAACATTTTTCTTCCCTTTTTTGTATATGATTTCAAAGTTATAACCCAACATCTTTGTGACCCATTTTTGTTGTTCTTCAGAGGATAAACTTTGTTCTAAAAGGTATTTAAGGCTATCATGATCCATTTTTACCTTGAAGTGTCTTCCCATTAGGCAGGGTCACCATTTCTTAAGTGCATTTAGTATTTCCAACATTTCCTTCTCATAAATAGCTTTGTGTAAATACTTTCCCTTGATTGGATGATTTTTGAAAGAAATGGGTTTTTCATCTTGCATTAAAACATCACCAATTCCATTTCCCCAAGCATCACATTCCACAATAAAGGTTTTTGTAAAGTCTGGTGTAGCTAAGACCGGTGCTTGGCACATTGCCTGTTTAAGATATTCAAAGGCCTTTTTTGCTTCTGGAGTCCATGAAAATGCATCTTTCTTCAAAAACGTTGTTAGAGGTGTTGCTACTTTCCCATAATTCTTAACAAACTTGTGATAATACCCTGTCAACCCAAGAAATCCTTGCAAATTCTTTATGGATGTGGGGATTTCCCATTCCTTAATGGATTTAATTTTGCTAGGGTCTACCTTAACTCCTTCATGAGATACAATATGACCTAGATATTCAACCTCTTGTACTCCAAAGAAACATTTGGATCTTTTTGCATATAATTGTTTCTCCTCCAATAGTTGTAGCACCCTGTCAAATGTTCAACATGATCCTTCCAAGACTTGCCTTAGATTAGTATATCATCAAAAAATACTAACACAAATTTTCTAAGGAAGGATTTGAAAATGGAATTCATCAAACCTTGAAATGTAGAAGGTCCATTGGTGAGGCCAAAAGGCATGACCAAAAACTCATAATGGCCCTCATGAGTTCTAAATGTTCTTTTTGGAATGTCTTGAGTCTTCATTCTGATTTGATGGTATCCTGAACAAAAATCTAACTTGGTGAAGTAAATTGATCCATGTAATTCATCCAATAATTCATCAAGGACATGAGTGGGAAACTTATCTTTAATAGTGAGCTTGTTTATATCCCACTAATCTGGACACATGCACCATGATCCATCCTTCTTGTGCACCAATACTACTGGAGCAAAGAAAGAACTTTGGCTAGGTTGAATTATACTAGCCTCAAGCATTTCTGCAACCATACATTCAATTTCACTCTTTTGGGAATAGGGATATCTGTACAGCCTGATGTTTTGAGGAACACTTCCTGGAATCAAATGAATAGCATGATCATGATCATGAATAGTTGGGAGACCTTTGGGAATCTCAAATACCTTGGAGTGATTTTCCAATACTTTTTGGATATCTGGAGAAATATATGATTTCTATGTGGGAACATCTAGTGAACATAATTGTGCAATTACACCTCGTTGTTCCTTTTTTAGAATCTTTGTCATACCGTTAGAGCTTATTATCTTTTTCGGTTTCCCTGCAATACTCCTTAATTCAACTTCCTTTCCTTCCGCATAAAATTTCATGAAAAGTTCTTGAAGGTTAAAAGCTATTGTACCCAAGGATTGTAGCCATTGGACTCCTAGTACAACATCAACACCTCCCATGGGAATGGAAAGCATTGGGCTTTTCAATACATATTCTCCCATGGATAGCTTGATATTATGACACTTTCTAGAGAAATTTATCGTTCCTCCATTTGTAGTCGTCACTTGACACTTTGGTGCTAGATATAGGAAGAAATTGAATTCTTTTGCTATCTTACAATGAATAAAATTATGGGTACTTCCTGAATCAATCAACACTATTACGTTTTTCTTCTTGATTTGTCCTTCTATCTTAATAGTTTGAGGAGTGGTAATTCCAGCCAATGCATTACAATATATGGTCAGATTCATTTCTTCTTTATATAGGCTTTGTTCCTGGAGTATATCTTCTTCTTTTGACCTTTCTTGCTCCTTTTCTTCTTCCCCTTCACAACCTATGTAGAATAATTTCTTCTCAACACACTTATGACCTTTAGTGTATTTGCTATCACAACTGTAACAAAGCCCTTTTGCTCCTTTTTCTTCCAATTGTTGTGGTGTCAACCTTATAGGTTGTGGAAGGCTAGGGGCAAAAACACTTCCATATTTATAGTTGTGAGTGGTATGCTTCCTGGTCGACATAATTTTGCTTTCCATTTTTCTTGCTAACCTGGATGCCTTCTCTAATGAATCAGGTTCCCAAAGGTGAACATCATGTTGGATATTATCCTTTAAAGTCCCTATGAACACATCAATCCTATTCACCTCTGGAATATTTTTTATACTTATGTCCAATTTTTGGAACTCCTCAATGTGCTCCATTATTGAACCCCTTTGCTTGAGACTTATCAATTGGGTAAAAAATTGTTTCTTTTTGTATCCTCATAATGTGCTGTCAATTCTTCCGTAAAAATTGCCCTAGTGATAATTTGTTTATGAGAGAAAAGCCATTGATACCATACAAACTGATTTGGTTCCAAATATAAAGTTGCAATACATAACTTTTGTGTGTTTTTTTCACATTATTGATATCGAAAAATTGCTCCATTTGTAATATCCATGTTGCGGGATCCTTGCCATCAAACTTCCTCATATCGATTTTTGATATATGGTGGGTCTTCGATCCAACATTAGAGTTTATGGCATCATTATTAACATTTATTTTGTTCTCATCATGAGTTTCCTTTACTACCCTTTCACCATTAGTGACTATTTGTTGTAGTAACTTATTCAAATTTATCTTCATTTGTTCCATCTTATCATCCATTCCATCCATTTTAGCGTCCATGCCATTCATCTTAGCATCCATGCCATTCATCTTAGTTTCCATGCCATCCATCTTAGCTTCTACACCTTTCTTTAAACAATCCATCTTAGCTTCTACACCTTTCTTTAAACCATCCATCTTAGCTTTTACATCTTTCTTTAAACCATCCATCTTAGATTCTATTACTTTTTGTGCAAGTGACACTTGTTGCACTTGGTCTAATAAGTTTGATATATCATGTTGCATTTCTTCCTCTTCTTCATGAGTCATGCTAGAGCTTTCAAGTTGCTTACTAGGTTTTTGCATTTTGTTTTCTCGAGGCATCAATTATCGATAATAATGCTTTATTATGCCCTTTGAATTCCTTCAAACTAGTTTTTCAAACCAAGCTTATGCAAAAATTTAAAAAAAAAGTACACACCTTTTTTCACTTTGTAGGAGCTTGATATTGAATCTGATGTATCATAATAATTTCAGCTCATCCAGTTCTGAAATTGCGAACTCTAGTAGCCCTCTGCTTCCTCTTTCCAATGCCACTAGTCTAATCCAAATTGGATTCTCCAAGGAATAGTTATACACAATCTTCCAATATTACCTGATTATAGACCTTTCTAAAAGATCGAACTTGTATGAAGTACCACGTATCACTGTTCCAACCTTTGGCTCTAAAAAATATATACAAGAAACTATAGCCCGTACTCTTTCTGTACCTTCTTATAAAATCTCAATCTGATGCATAGAGAGAATGTTATGATGATTTTCCCCAAGTCACCTGTTTGGAATGTAATGCAGGAGTCTGCAAAATGACCAACTTCCTCAGATCATATCTCCGCAAATATAGCGGAAAATGCTATGAAATTTGGATCGGAGGTTCAATGCGATTTCATCTCAAATGGGTTTTGTTTTAGCTTCTGAAACATCACAGAAAAATGTAATAGAAAAAATGCTACGATGACCTATCTGGAGTAGCAAAACCCTAGAATCCAAAGCTCTGATACCAAATGTTATGAAACCAACTGACAAAAGATAGAAAAGATAGTTGAACGCCTTAGAAGTCAGCCTCTTCGAGGGGGAAATCTCTTTTACGTTATAGAAAAGAACAATTCTTGGATGATTCAAATGACAAAACCTCCTTTCTATATATAGGAGTCTAAGGGGTCACAATATAACCAAGCCATCCTAACAATAATAATATAAAGGCACAAAAATAACAATAGAGGGATTCTATGGGGTATAGTAATAACAATAGGGGGGAAATAGCGGCAGGACAATATTAATAAGGGATACAACTACAATATTAATGGGGGAATCACTAGTATTATAGGGACCTAACATCCACCATGAAAAGAAACCTTGTCCTCAAGGCTGACGCTGAGGAAACTGGTGAAGAATAGTGGTTGGTTCCCAGGTCGCATCTTCTGTCATTCCACTTGACGGGGACTTCCTTGTTCGTACAACCACATAGATTTCATTCTTGCGTATCGACGAACTATTTAGTTTGGAGTGAGAGTGAACCTTCTTCATCCAATTCGGGTAGACTGGTTCGAATTCTGCAATTGTTCCCTACAACTTTCTTGAGGCATGATACATGGAAGATTGGATGAATTTTTGAAGTTGGTGGCAAGGCCAGCTTGTAGCTTACTACTCTAATGCATTGAATTATTTGATAAGGTCTGTATAATTTTGGAGCTAATTTCTGGTAGCCCTTTTCCTTGAGCGATGTTTGCTTATATGGTTATAGTTGCAGGAATACCTGATCCCCTTCTTGAAATGTGTGCTTTGAATGATGTTTGTCTGCCTATTTCTTCATTCATTTCTAAGCTTGATGGAGATTATCTTTGAGACAAGCTAGTAGGTTGCATGGTTCTGTAGGCATTGATCAACTCCTTGCACCTTGAAGCATCTAGGGATATAAGAAATAGGTGAAGGTGGGAGTTGGCCATACACTGCTTCATATGGAATCATCTTGGTGGCTTCATGATATTTAGTATTATACCACCATTCAACTAAAGGTAGCCACTGCACCCATTGATGCTACTTTTTTGAAGTGAAGCACCTTAGGTATGTCTCTAAACATTTGTTGACTGCTTCAGTTTGATCATCAATTTGGGGATGATATGAAGTACTTAGTTGGAGTTGGGTGCCTTGTATCTTGAAAAGTTCTTGCCAAAAGTTATTGGTGAAAGTCGAGTCAGGTCAGACACAATGGAAGTGGGCATGCCATGTAGTTTAATGATCCCATCCATGAAAGCTTGAGCCACCAAAGTTGGGGTAAATGTGTGGGGTAGAGTGCAAAAATGCACATATTTAGAAAGTCTATCTATGACCACCATGATGAATAATTTCTTGCCTAACTTTGGGAGACCAGTAATGAAATCCATAAAAACATCCATCCAAATGGAGGCAAGGATTAGCAATGGTTGTAAGGTGCTTGGTAACTCGACTGTTTCTCCTTTGTAGCATTGACACACATCACATTCAACTACAAAAGTAATAATGTCATTTTTCATGCATGTCCAAAAGAAAGAATGACCAGTGCGAGCATAAGCCTTCTAATAGCCTACATGGCCTGTAGTGGGAGATGAGTGCAACTCTGCCAAAATGCGCATTCTGAGGGTGGATGTTGCTGATATAACTACTCTGTCTTTGTAGCGAAGAACAACATCCTTCCCAAAGTAGCCAACAAAGGAATTAGGATCTGCTCTGAGGTTATTAATGAGTTGGGAGAGAGAGAGGTGTGAAAACCATTCCTTGCGGGCTTCTTCAATCCAATGTGGTATGGGAAGAGAGATTGATAGTGGGGTGCTGTCATCCTCAAATTAGTGTGATAAAGCATCCTATACTACATTTTCATGCCCTTTCTTGTAAATAATCTCATAATCATATCCCAATATTTTAGCCATCCATTTATTTTTTTGTGGTGAGGATAGATGTTACTCCAAAAAATATTTGAGGCTTTCATTGTTTATGCGAATTTGGAAACTCTACCCCAATAAGTATGGTTGCCAAGTATCTACTGCATGTAAGATGGCCATCATCTCTTTCTCATAGGTAGATTGTCCCAGATGTTTCCCACTCAGTTGTTGGCGAGTGAAAGCTAAGGGTCGAGCTTCCTACATTAAGATATCACTAATGCCAGTACTTGAAGCATCACATTCAATCACAAAACATTTGGTGAAGTCAGGTAGTGCCAATACTGGAGTGGAACACATGGCCTATTTGAGAGACATAAACACCTGTTGTGCTAAATCATTCCAGAGGAATGAATTTTTCTTGAGAAGTTTAGTGAGGTGCCTAGCAATGTGACCATAATTGCAGACAAATTTGTGATAGTAGTCGGTGAGAGCCAAGAATCCCCTCAAACAGTTCAAGGTTTTTGGTTGGGGCCAATCTTACATTTCTTGTATCTTTTTGGGATCCACCCAGACACCTTCACAACCCACAATGTGTCCCAAATACTTGACTCCTTCCATCTGAAAAGAGAACTTGAACAATTTAACAAATAATTTGTGATTCTAGAGTAGTTGCAAGAGCGGGTCTACATGTTGAAGATGTTTTTCCTAGGTTAGGCTGTAGATGATAATATCATCAAAGAAAACAAGGAGAATTTTTTGAAGATATGGCTTTATTAGATGATTCATAAGGCTTCGGAAAGTGGATGGGGCATTAAAGAGATCAAATGGCATGACCAAGAATCATAATGGACTTCATGAGTTTGGAAAGTAGTCTTGGGAATGTCTACTTATTTCATGTGTATTTGGTGATAGTCAGAGTGAAGATATACCTTAGTAAAGAATTCAGAACCATGTAGTTCAACAAGCAAATCATGAACAACTAGGATAGGGAATTGTCTTTGACATTGAGCTTGTTGAGGGCCCAAAAGTTTGGAAACATGCACCATTCCCCATATTTCTTGAGCACCTTGACCATTGGTGATGAATAAGGATTGATGTTAGGATGAATAACACTAGCTTCAAGGAATTCCTTGATGATTTTTTCAATTTCATTCTTTCAAGTGAAAGGATATCGATTTGGGTGCACATTCAGCGGTTGTGCCCCTGGGACCAAAGTGATGCTATGATCATGTTCCCCTCTAGAGGGTGGAAGCTCTTCAGGTTTGTCAAATACCTATTGGTGGTGGTTTAGGACCTATTGCATCTTAGGATGAATATGAAGCGTAGTGGGTTCTATGGCCTCGATGACATTAAATTTGGTGATAACCCCATGATGGCCCATTTTCGACAACTTTTCCATTTGATGCGAGATGATGATAGAAGAAGCACCTTCCTGGAGTCCACGGATGGTATGCATGTGGTAATTTTACTGAAAGCTCATATATAGTTCGTAGAAATCCATTGTGATAGGACCTAGTATGCAAAGCCATTCAACACCTAAGAAAATGTCACAACCACCCATGTCAATCGCAAACATGTGGGTCTTTAGGTGGTAGTATCCCATCTGAAGTTTAATAATTTTGCAGTGGCCTTCACACTTCATTGTCCCCCCATTGGCAATTAGGACCAGGAAATTAGAGACTGTCCTTACAAAACAATGAACAACTTCAGCAACTCACTGATGGATAAATTTATGAGTGTTTCCACTAGCAAACAATACTACTACAGGACGATGTTTAATAAATCCTTTGATTTTGAGAGTTTGGGGCCCAAAAATGCCCGCCAAATCATGTAGTGAGATAACTGGTTCCTCTGGTGTATTTGTGAGCTCATTGTCTGGCTGGTTTTTTCTCAACTTCATCCTCTGGTCGCCCATTGGGTGGGGCTCCCTCAAATGCACTGTGATTAGTAACCTCAATTTGAAAGAACTATGGTTCCTTGCATTTATGCCACGAGGAGTATTTTTCATCACAATAGTAGCACAATCCTTGTTTTCTTCTTTTAACTATTTCTATTGGAGACACCTTTTGAACCTTAAGTGTTTAGGTAGGGCCCTGAGATTGGGTGGGGTGTCCATTGGCTATGAAATTTGGATGAGGAGATTAGGCAACTAAAGCACATTCCACTTTGATAGCCTTTGTACAAGCGTCTATCCATGTAGGTGGATGGGGCATCCAAACATGTGCTTGGATGACTTCTTTGAGACCACTTATAAAAAATTCCAAGTAGAATTCATCTCCTAGACCTTCTGTTAGGATGGCCAATGTCTCAAAGGTTTCAACGTAGTCTTTTACTGTGCTTGTCTTTTGGAGCTTAGTAAGATGACCCAAAAAATTAGACTCTTTGTCAAAGCGGTCACAAAGGAATTTTGAGAACACCTGCCATGTTAAGTTCCGAGGATAGCATTTATGATGCCACTACCACCATTTCCATCTCTCTTGGTCAAAGTAAAGGGCTCCCACACGTAGTTTAGTGGCATCATCACGAATATCATTCATAATGAAATATTGTTTCATTTGTGCTACCCATACTGCTGGATTAGATCCATTAGATTTATACATGTCTAGCTTGGGTTGCCGAGGGTGGGAATGTTGGTGATTTCCTTGGAAGTGAATATGATGGCTATATTATCCTTCAAGGTGTTCATTAATACCATGTTCATCTTGATGCAATCCCAATGTCCTCTTAGTGGTGTGGTCAATGAATTGTATAATTTTCTGCAGTTCTTCATGGAAATAATCGAGCCATTGTTCAAGGTGCTCGATATTCTCATTAGCCATGACATGAGCTCTGGTTTCTACCATACAAAAATCTCAGTCACTTGATGTCACCTTGAAAAAATTTGGGACCACGAGAAAATTGAAGCTGACAAGTTAATGGTACCACTATGGTCAGCTTGTCGTCTTGAATCTTATGGGCCAAGTCTCTTGTAAGCATCCTGAAAGGCCTCCGAACAGAGTTTTACTCCCCACTAATCAATACTGTAGTGGCCAAATTCTATAAAACTTGATTCTACCCAATGTCCAATGAAAATCAGGCCCAGAATATGGGAGCCACAAGCCTCAATGCACAAAGGGTTAGATCTACCTATGAAACCCCAACGTCTGAATGTGAGTTGGATTGCGGTGGCGAAAGAACCCCAACTACTAGATCTGAATGGTATTGTGGCAGTAGAACCTCAATTGGTTGATCTGATTGTTGTGATAGAACCCCAACTATTAGATTTCAATCGTATTGTGGCGATAGAACCCAAACTGGTGGATCTAATCTAGCGACTAAGATAATGGGTGAGCTTCAGAGAGTCGAGGGAACTATGGTCTTAAAGGAGTGTCAGGTGCTACATATCACAATATAGATAAGGGTCTAACTATAGTACTTGGCCCAATCTTTCAGCGGACTAACTAAGGGTGATCAATTGTACCCTTAGACGTACTACTCGACTACCTTATCATATGTGCGAGTAATCTCCTTGAGTGTTGTAATCAGTGTACTATAGAAGCAAGACGGCTTATGGCCTATCTAAGGTGAGGTTTTAGGTGAGCCTAGGGGCCTTCTGATATACCCAAAGGGTACGTGGAAGGAAATATATGAGTAGTTCTATCTAATGCGCTACTAATCGAAGGGGTGCCCACAAGGGTTATAAGGGAGTCCAACAAGCATGACCACTTCTTGTATTTCCTGTGTGCATGCCTCCCCAAATCCCTAGGTGTTACACAGTAATTTGTCACCATTGGTCACCGTCCCTGTTACCCCTATTTTCGTACATTGGAGGATACATTCTGGGACCTGTGAGCACTGACATAACCTAAAAAAACTTGCATTATGTTCCCCTGAGTATGTACTTCATGTTCCCTGAAGACACCTTCTGCAAATTATCCCTGAAAAACTGCCCTTTTTCCATTGGCCCAGGTACACAGTGTCTTATCCGTGCCAATCACTAAGATCCTCAAAAGGGGGCGCGCCCATTGGTGCTTTGTCCTAGAGCAACACTCGCGCCAACTAAATTTAGTAATGATTTTTGGCAAACGCGCACCCATCTGTTTTTTCCTCTCAAACCATGAAGTCCTTTGAGGGAAAAATCCATCTGATAGAGGTCGAGAGTCATCATCTATCCTTGACACCTATCCTCAGTAGCTTTTCGGAGATAATGCCAATCCACAATGGGCGTCTTGGTACATTGAATCTTCCTCCCTTCTCCATCTATAAAAGTTTGTCCTCATGCATTAGACAAGCTAGTTTTTGTGAGTGTTGGAGTAATGCTAGAGCGATAGTAAGAGTTTTGAAGCATAGGGAGGTTATGCTGCCAGAATCCTGAGAGAGAAGGTCTATTGCAAGGCATACATAGCTACTCGCCCAGCCAGAGAATAGGTTCAACGTCAGAACCTTTGTTGTATCTTTCTCTACCTATTATTCATTAATAGACGACTATCATTATGGTTCCACTCTTATTGTCTTTATAATGATGATTGAGTTATATCCTTTCTGACTGATATATAGTTGCATCTATTGGATTTTATGCTTGTATTTGTGTCGTTCTTTGCATGTGCAGGTGTCCGTTCATGAGGATCGTGGGGATTGTGACCAGCCGAAGCAAAGGAACAGGAGCGACAACTCTTCTACAAGTACTAGCGTTGGAATTCAGGTAGGCCTCATCATCGATCTTTGATTTGCAATTAGGAACCTGCGTGTTAGCATTGTTTGATTGTTGCTAGACCCCATTTGGGCTAGTGGGATCGCCTCTGTCCGCAGAGGGGATTTACCTGTTCAGCAATTTGGCGAATCCGTTGGGGATCGATTATGCAAAGAGGACCATCTTCTTCGTGATTGTCCTGGCATTCCCAGGATCTTAGAAGTATGGTCTCATGATCAGGCCTGCCCCTCATTGTCCACTGAGGCTCACGGCGATGCCACCTCATCAGTTGGGAATCGCAAGGGAAAAGGGAAGATTCGAATCCCCTGCAGACTTTGTGAAGGCAATCATCCCCTTCACCTTTGTCCACTCATGGATAAAGCCTCCACTGTTTTGGAAAGTCTCCAATCTCCCTCGCCCCAACTCCCCATTGGATATCAACGTCTGTCTACAGCTGCAGATCACTCGCCTCCTGACAATGAGTTTGATTCACATTCTTCTCTTGTCCAGGCCTCTCTTCCCGAACATGGCTGTGCCCAGCCTGTTCCAGACCAACCATTGGTCGAAAAGAATGTCAACTGGAGTTCACCTCCTGTCGACCACTCTGTTTTGGAAGAGCACCATTCTCATGTTCTTCTCGTCTCATTAAATTCTCCTGAGCTTGATAATGGCTTTCCCATCCTAGCCTCTCCGGAGAATCCCGATTCGGTTCCTTCCGAGCAGGGGGGCAACCATATGGTTCCCCCACCAAGTAGTTCGGTTATTTCCTTTGATTGGAGTTGCTTGACTACCCCTCCCCTTCTATCTCATGTGCCTTTCTGTGTCACTGCCTATGCCTCCCATATGGCGCTGCCTGGCACTGTGCTAGATGAAGGAGCATCGGTTAGTCTTATGCCCGTTACCACTTGGCAAGCTTTGGGTTCCCCATCGCTTGTACCTGTTGCACTGAATCTTACCGCTTTTGACGGAGGAACGAGTCAACCATTAGGGATCCTCCCAAAGTTCCCTATCACTTTGGGAGGCAAGACTGTCTATATAGACGTCTCGGTGACCCAAGGCTCTTTAGACTTGAGTCTTCTCGTTGGTCGGGACTATGTGTATGCCATGGGAGCCCTTGTTTCTTCACTTTTCCATGTGGTTTGCTTTCCGCACGATGGAAGAATAGTGACAATGGATCAATTATCGTTCATTCGTCAACAAGCCTCTCCAGCACCATTGCCCTTCCCTCTTGGTTCTCATCCACTAGTTGGATCTGTCTCACCCCAGATCAACAACATGACTACCTTTCCCATGCCTATATCCAGCAATGTCGCCATCGTGCATAGTGTTCTGGGGGCATTAGGTCCCGACTTCCGAGACATGTCACTCTTGGAAGCCCCGACTTCCTGTTCATTATGATGAAGTCCAGGCAGAGCATAGTTCATTTCCCTCTGTCAAGCTCCCTAAAAAATGAAACAAGGAGTCTCGAGGATAGTTTTGCTAATGTATCAACCTCGTTAAAATAATGAAACGCGAGCTCGTGCATTTCGAGCGCATAACCATTATGTCAACCTTCAACCCATTTTTAATGGACTGAAGCTTGGGGGGCATGTACCTCGAATTGAGACACGATGCTGGGGGGCATGCCCATTTCATTTCCCATCAAGCATAGTTTGCATATCTACCATGTGCTTTTAAGCTCGTATACAAATAAAATTTCCCATAAAGCATAGTTTGCATACGTGATTCTCATGTGTGTTTTCAAGCTTTCGAAAAGATAAAATATATGCGTGTGTGTGAATGCATTCCAATGGGTCATTTGTTATGCAGTAGATACATTAGATTACATGTGTGTCGAACAATCGCATAGCATATAAAACGCATCATCGCGTGAAGAAAAGATCCATCTAGGAATAAACATAAGCACATGAAAACACAATAATAAACCATAAACATATGTATATATATACGTGTGTGTCAAAATGTTTGCGCCCCGCGCATTACATAATCCAAAAAATAATACATGTCCAAAGCTCATACAGCTGCTGACAACGTGTTCCTCAAAAACATGCAAAAAGGAAACCTAGGCGTCTAATCACGGTGATGCTCATGATAGCATGTCACCTCTCGCACCAAACGTCTCAACAGACGATGGACGCGAGTAGATACTCCCACTTTGTGCCTTTGGTACGCTCTAGGCACATCCGCCAATCTGCCATAATCTGGAATACCTCGAGTAAGTGCCTCAAGGTTCTGTGCTAGATCATCCTCACCCTCTACCTGAGGGTCCGCTGCAAGTTGTGCTCTCCGCACGTTATGAGGCAAGTTAGCTGGTCACTCTGCACCAACATCTGTATACATATATAGATGCTGTAAGAGATAGGCATGTATTAACAAAAAAAACTTAAATACATAAAAACGTTAAAAACCAAAGAGTTCTTACCTAGCTCCTCATCCTAGTCCTCTCCGGCAGGCAGAGGGAGATTGGGATCTCCAGTGAAATCCGTGCCCGCATAGGGCCAATCCTCAATGAAAATCATCTGGTGACGGAGCCAGATAAAGAACTCGGGCCTCCAGGACATCTGCTGGCCCCCTCCTCCTTTGGGCATGAGTTCTGCCCATCAATGCAACCTCGGTTCCCGTAACACTGGATCTACCACTATACCCCCTATACCCGGAATATCGACAGTCACTCCAGGAAGAAAGTCACCATGATAGATCCATATCCGAACTGTTTGTTCCCATCACGCTTACACTTGGTAAGCTGCCGTTTGATATTTTTTGTCACTGCCGTGGCCCAATCAAACAGTGTAGGCTAGAGACACTCAGTGGCCAACAACAAATGATTTTTGTTGGACTCGTGGGGCGCATGTACCCCAACTATCTGGGTAATAGTGAATAGAATCACTCGTAGCACCAAGTCGGGCACCGTGTTAATATCCACTTTCTTACTGTTTGCTCCAAACTGTGCCCCAAGACAAACCCTTTCCATCACCTCCCCTATCTTCTCTCCGGAAGGTCGACTACTAGTCAAGATGGGACGTGCACCTCGCCGCGATAGTCCAGTGATAAAGTAGACATCAGAAACATCTAACTCCAATGTCTAGTCTTTTAGGCGAAATACCTGATCCTCTGTATCCCAAGCATCCACGATGAATCGCAGTAGCTCAGGTTGTGCACGTAAATATGAGGTGTGGAATAATTTCTTCAAGCCACAGTCCTTAGAGCATTCATACAGTCATCATCCTCCATTGCCATGGCATCCACGGCATTATGCTCCTGTTCTTTCCATTCTAGAACCATTCTAACAAAACCCTGCAACCAAAGGTGAAATTTCAATCATTAGATCATTGATGAAACCTAAACTAAATTTTTTTTGCAATTTCATTGGTCAAATTGGTAGAAAATTGAGATCGCACACCATTGGCGCAGTCCCGCACGGGAAACTCGCGCCAATGGCGCAACCCTATGAATTTGCAAATCCCCTTGCAGGGAACTGAATTATGGATAAAAATATAAAAAATGGAATGAAAACAGAGCTAAGGATGAGGCCTCTTACCTGTTGCAGATGGCGGCTCGAATGATCTCCTGGATTGATCGCAATCATCAATTGAAATTTGCACCAAAAACCCTCCAATAGTAAACTCACAAGGTAAAAAAGTAAAAAGTAAGTTTATTTTTTACCATTTCACTATTTATAGCATGTTTTGACCTGAAAATACATTAGAAATGATATCTTTGAGTATTTTTGGGATATTTTCATGTGGAAGTGGGTTTTACGCTGTTTTTGTATGATGACAGGGGTTGGTGCAACTCAACGCAATCAAACGAGCTCTTTTCAACTTTTTCAAGCTCGGTAAAACATGAGAAAAGGTTACTTTACGGTCTGCTTTTAGCTCTTTTCCTGACCATTTAAAGAGGAAAATATTGCCGAGTTATTCCTCTTGGATCGTTAAACGTTACTAAGGGGCGGTCGTTTTAAGTTCTTTTGTCGACCGTTAAAACATAAAAAGATTACTGGGTTTTGTCGTTTCAAACTCGTTAATGGTTACGAAACGACGTGGTTTTGATCACTTTTTTTACTTTTTCAGGTCGAAATCACTATTTATGAAAAGCACTCCTCGATCGTAATGGTTGGGTAGTTCTTTCGGGCATTATTTTATACTTTTTCGGGCCCGAGAGACACAACTTTACGAAAAAGGACACTCCTAGAGTTTCCTTTTCTACTGTCTTTTCAAACTCTCTAAACATGAAAAGACGCTGAGTTCTTCCTTTGTCAGACTCGTTAAAACCTGATGACATTGGATCTTGTCGAAATAACACAACGCAAGCATATGCTATCCCCATCAAGCTTGTTAAAAATAATTGGGGTACTCGCCAGAAATGGTGGGGGAAAAGAAAATTTTGGGAACCATAATTATTGTCGTGTCGGCAGTATGTCACTCTTGAACATGGAACTTCTCTGCTTTTGTGTCAGGGTGGGGATATCTCATCTCATTTTTCATTTGCCTCTGTGGGTTTGGGTAATCCTATCTGACCTCTCATCTGCTCATTGCCTCGTCATCATGACCTCTGATCCATCGATGTCAAATACTGCCAATTCCACTGTCGTGCCGCCAATATGTTCATGAGAAGTTGACCTCTGAAAAGAAACAACCTCCGTTTGATAGTTCATACAATCTTAATTCACAACATTGTCTCTTTCCCTCTCATGTCGATGATGTGGGAAACAATATGGCCCACCTTCGATGAAGATCACTTCCTGTCGACTTCAGCTCATTATCCAGGAAGTGACCTAGAGACTCCCTTACGGTACCTTGGAGCCTGCATGCCTGAATGGCAGGTTCTTCGTGTTCGATGCGAGGTTTTCATCATTGGCCTCCGATCGGATGACTCCGCGGGTGTTCGACACCGGCTTATTCATTCACACGCCATGGATTGTACCTATAGTACCTTGAGGACCATCGTCATCATTGGTGGCCCCTCTCGCGTCTGTTAACAACTTTCATCATTAGCTGGTAATCAGACGATGTTCAAGCATGTTCGACTTTGACTCCTATATTCACATGTTTGGACTTGTACTTTGTTCGGGTTTGGATGGAGCGCAAGATCCTGGTTCTAGTCTGTTGTGGGCCAGGTTGCGATTTTGTGGATCATTATTACATGACTCATTGATGGATGGCTGCGCCCATACCTGAGTCTTTTAGGATGGCTGTGACCATACCACGTACATCATGTATTTGAGCTATCAATTGTATCTCTCAATGCAGATTCTCGGCGGCAGCTATATGTGTTCTTGTAAAGAATTTCACCCCTCTCTCTCTTTCGGGCCTCATGCTTTAGGGGGCATCTGTTACACAGTAATTTGTCACCATTGGTCACCGTCCCTATTACCCTTGTTTTCGTACATTGGAGGATACATTCCGGGACATGTGAGCAGTGACATAGCCTAAAAACACTTGCATTATGTTCCCCTGAGTATGTACTTCATGTTCCCTGAAGACATCTTCTGCAAATTTTCCCTGAAAAGTGCCCTTTTTCCATTGGCGTAGGTACACAATGTCTTATCCGCGCCAATCACTGAGATCCTCAAAAAGGGGCGCGCCCATTGGCACTCTGTCCTAGAACAACGCTCGCACCAACTAAGTTTGGTAATGATTTTTGGAAAACGCGCACCCATATGTTTTTTCCTTTCAGATCATGAAGTCTTTTGAGGGAAAAATCCATCTGATAGAGGTCGAGAGTCATCATCTATCCTTGACATCTATCCTCAGTAGCTTTTCGGAGATAATGTTGATCCACAATGGGCATCTTGGTGCATTGAATCTTCCTCCCTTCTCCATTTATAAAAGTCTGTCCTCATGCATTAGACAAGCTAGTTCTGAAGTTCTGGGAGTTTTCAAGGAGTTCTAGAGTAAAGGGAGTTCTGGGAGTTCAAGGGAGTTCTGGAGTAATGCTAGTTGTGATTATGCTTGTCTGGAGTGATAGTAAGAGTCTTGAAGCATAGGGAAGTTATGCTGTCGGAATCCCGAGAGAGAAAAGATCTATTGCAAGGCATACATAGCTGCTCGCCCAACCAGAGAATAGGTTCAACGTCAGAACCTTGGTTGTATCTTTCTCTACCTATTATTCATTAATAAAAGATAGATGACTACTATTATGGTTCCATTCTCATTTGTCTTATAAATGGTTAATGTGAATTACATCCTTTCTGACTGATGTATAGTTTCTTTTACTAGATTTCACGCTTGTGTTTGTTCTCTCTTTGCATGTGCAAGTGTCCATCCATGAGGATAGTGGAGGATTGTGATCGACTAGAGCGAAGGAGTGAGAGTGGCATCTCTTCATCAAACAAATAGCGCTGGAATCCAAGTAGGTGTTCATTACCCACTTGTTAATTGCAATTAGGAACTTGCAGAGTAGCATTGATTGATTGTTGCTAGACCCATTTTGGGCTAGTGGGATCACCTCTGTCCGCAAAGGGGATTTACCTGTTTAACAACCCCTCTAAGTCTTTATTAGATAAAACTCTCTGACTAATGTCTCCAAGGCTCAAAGTTGAAATGGTTTCTAACCCAGGATTGAAAAAAGGTGTATTCGTAAAGGTAATTTTAATGCTCGGTAGAGTTGTAGGGTTCAAATCGCCCTCCCCTCATGTTCACTTGGGTTTGAAGCACAATAATGCAACATTGGGTTTTGTAACAAATTTGGGTCACTTAGTGTTTAAATGGATACAGTTGTTGCTTCACTAATACACTAGAAATGTTGAAATTTGCAAGAAATTCTCCTTGGACATCAAATATGGAATCTTTTTTCACTTATCATCAACTTGATTTGTGTCAATGTGATCACTAAGTTAAATAGAATTCATCTCAAGCATTCTTATTAAATTTTACTTAAATATAAGAGTACTTACTTGACCTACATGGGGGCAGAAAAGGAGCCATTTTTTACAGAAGTGATAGAATAGTAGTTAGAACAATAGTCTAAACTATTCTACAGAGTACCAAAAAGGACATAATAAATTAAACGTGGTTATAGCATTTATAAAACACCTTAGTGTGTGATGGCCAACAAAATCAGAATATAAATCCAAATCTAGCTAATACACTAGATATGTAGAAATTTGCATGGAATTCTCCTTGGACACTTCAAATATGGAACCTTTTTCGACTTACCATCAAGTTGATTTGTTTCAGTGTGATCATTATTAAGTTAAACAATATTCATCTCAAACATTCTTACTACAATTTACTTAAATATAATAGCCCATACCTGGCCCACTTGGGGTTAGAAGAGGAAACCTTTTAGATAGAAGTATATGGAATATAGTTAATACAGTGGTTCAAATATTCTATATAGCACTAATGAGGATATGACAAATTAAACGTGGTTCTATAATTTATAAAGTGCCTTTGTGAGTGATGGCTAAGTAAATAAACAAATAAATTGAAACCTAAATCCAAGCTTTGTGAAAATCACCCATCAAAGTCTCCACAAAACTAAATCTAATTGTGGTCAATTAGAACAAATAAACAATACCAATGAGTTCAATGCATATTGGATTTTCTATAAAATTATATAAAAGACAGATATAGGTTGACTTATATAAGAGAAAATGATATATATATATATATATATATATTATATATAATATATATATATATATATATATATATATATATATATACTAACTTATTGCTAACAACCAAGGCTTATCCACTGTGAGCTTGAATCTCAATGCATAAATCACTAATCATCTTCAAGGGCAAAGAGTTTGACACATTGGGAGAGAATTTAAGAAAACAAAGCTGGCAGATTATCTTCATGTTGTGAATTTGATGAGTTATGGCTATTGTTAGCCTTTAGGAGATATGTTTAGACATTTGTGTCTATTGTGTCTAATTTTACTTGTCCATTAGGTTCACATTACCTGGTTATATATATGTCGTCACATGAATTTATCCACATGTGAATAATCAAGTGGTCAAACATATTTATCCACATGTGAATAATCATGTGGTCAAACATATTTATCCACATGTGATTATATTCTAGGAACTTATAAATTTTTATTTTTCCAACTACCTTGCTTACCATGCCTATCATTTGTAATTTATATATTGGAGGTATGTGGAGTGAATTTTGTAAGAGAAATGTGAAAAGGTTGCAGTTGTCATCATGCGCCATTGAAAATTATTTTATACAAAAAAATTGCTCCCATACCCACTTTCTAATTACATTTTTTTTATTTGAATTAGTAGAAGACCATTTCGACATTAACAAACAACAACAACAATTGGAGAGAGATGGCATACTTGTAAGCTTGGTCTTCATGAGTTCGATTTTCCTTATGGGCCTTTCCTTCTATTTTGGATTTGTAGGGGTTATTTTGCATTCCTGAGGTAGGGTACATAAGATAGAGAATCTTCTCTTGTAAGATAGTGTGGCATACATCCCTCTATGGCACATTTATGCCTCGAAGTTACAATTATTGAGTAGGGCTGCACTTATCAAGGAGCATTTATTGCTAAGAAGGTGGTTGCATTTACTTTAGGAGTTACACTCCCTAAGGGATTTAATTAGCCAAGAATGGTGCACTTCGTGAGGCCATTAATGGCTAGTTTTTAACCCCCTCCTCTTGGCTTATAAAAGGACAGAGGGCACACTAATGTTTCAGAAAACAAAGTTGTATTTGTTCTATCTTTCAAACATGTTTAGAGCTTGAGGATGATGCCAAGCTGCTATAATACTTTATTTTATGAGTAATACAAAAACCGTGTGATTGTTGTTGGAGCATGTCCTTTCCATCCAGAACATTTCATATTTTTGCATGATGTTATATCAAGCCCTATTTAGCTACTATAGCTTACTTTCATAATTTTCAAATTACAATATTTATGTCGAGTAGACATTATTTATCTATTGTTGTAAATTAGCTCATGAAATGCAGTCTTTGCACTCCTGAATATTTTAGTATTTCAGTATATACTCATCTAAAGTTTCGATAGGTGCAATCTAAATGTTAAAGTTTTAGGAGCTGTAAAGTTCATTCTTTGAGTAAAGATTTGAAATATGGTGTAGAAAACTGACATTGTATCAAAGCTATGCATATGAAATCTATCAGGAAATCCACATACGAATGGGATTATTTTCTGTGAAACAGAGCTTAACTCTGGTTCAGATTAAATCTCTTTAAATTTAAAATAATTTTGCATCTTAGATGATCCTTCTCGACCTTTATATCCAGAGTTAAGACAAATATATACTTGTATAGTTTGTGTAATGTTCTATAGAGTAAATTATGGCCTAAGGTACATCACACACCAAGAAGTAAGTCACCAAGAAGTAATTCAAATAGCTGTGCACATTTTTATTTATTTGTTTTTTTTCATCTTAAATTTTATTAATAGCATATGGTTTTATTTTGTTAGATTATTATTGTGAAATAAATATGTATATCTTGATGGTTTATGTAAATAAAACAAAATAAGGGGCACTTCGAAGGTAGTTACACTTAGTTGGATTTTCAATAATGATAGAAGGAATTTCCTTGTCCTCTAAATGCAAACAGAAGAATAATAAGAAAATAATGTGTTAGACTTTAAGCTTATGTGGTAGTTTTTTGGAGTGGTATGATCCGAATTATCCATATTATTATGTTCATTCTATCGACGTTTCGAACCCCAAAGGGGGTCCATCATCAAGACCAAAATTGATGCTACTCCAAGAAAATAATATTCAACCATCACTATGGTTGGGTGTAAGTATTTATGAATTATCACATTATTATAATCATCGCTATGTTTATGCAATGACCATGGTAGTGAATGCATTGCAGATACAATGGCTGGAGGGATCTCGGTGAGGTTGCTCTGCTGTGAGAAAGAGGAATGTAAGGGAAATCCATTTCTCTCTGTTGCAATTGTGTTATTTTTAATTTTTTTGTTACTGTTATATGTTGTTATTATTGTTGTTGCCACTGTTCTATTGTGTCTTTTCACTTGCAGTTTTTCTATCGTGCCTTTTACGGAAGCCACTGTGAATCTCGTATTTCAATAAGTAAGGAATGTAATTACTAAGTTTTTTATTCTAATGGTAAATTTGGCTCATTTTGGTATTCCTCACAATCACACTAATAGATAAAACTTATAACTATTATACTAAACACATCATAGTATTAGAAATATAGATTAACTAAGTTCAGTTCAGAATGTACTGCGAGTACATATTGTGTTTAATTAGACACAAAGAATCTTAACTCGATGTTTTTTATTAACTAACAAAAATATAAATAAAATTTCAAGGTCTACGAACTCTCTGTTGTATTCCTTATTGCATGAGTTCTCTTCATTACATTCCAAAGAGGATTGGGTGGGGGTGTTGTGGAGGTTACTGTTCAATTCCACTTCATCATGGTCACGTATTTTAATTCTCAATGTTCCTATCTTCGTTTTGTTAGTGGGAATGGATGGGAGATGTGATGGAGTCTTTTACACTCTTACAATGACAATGTAAGAAGAGATAAATCATTTGTTGAGATCAAGCATGATAAGGCTGCAACTTACACTTCAATCAAACCAGAGCTTCCCAGTGCTGATATAGGAGCCCATTCATCATATGTGTTGATAACATTAAGAGTTGTTGTAATTGTAGGAGCATGTTGTCTGGCTTTATCTATCTCATTGATCTTCACCTTAAGCTGCTACAAAATGTTGATAAACTAGCTACACAAAAGTGAATCTGACTATCACCTTCTTCAAGCATGTAAATTAAAATCTAATTTTAACATGATTTTTTTCCCATATCTTATGTAAAAGACGCAAAAAAATATGATAAAGAATGTGTCAGTCTGTGAAATAACTGTCGACATTGATCTCCTATGAAAGATGGGAAAACAAGAACTTGAGTAAGAGAGATGATAGTTTTTCCTATATTTATATTTTATTTTTCATTATTTAAAATTTGTGAGTTTGTTATTCTCTAGAAACTATTATTTTGCAGTATGATGTCAAAAGTTTGACATTGTTCAAAGAAAACTTTACTTCAAACAGATATTGGATGGATCCCATAATGAGGCAGCATTCAAATGATTTAGTATTTGTAGTTGTACCCGAGAGATAAGGGTTATGTGTAGATCATCGACATGCACTACCAGATTCTTGATGAGTACATTAATGTTGATACTGTTTTTGATAGGAATTCACTTCTAGTTGCGAGTATAGCTTAAATATCTTTCATGATATTCTAGGGTAGATAAAAGTGTTGCTGGCATGATCAACCTTGAGGTAGTGTGAGTGAGACAACTCAACATGGGTAAGTATTAAGCTTGACACGTGACAGGTTCAGGCATCACTGTATCTGATATTTTGCACAAAGGGATCCATGAAGCTCTAGCTCATAGGGAGCCATAATCCACGAACATCCCAAAGGGTTGATTTCAAATATCATTGGGTAATGTTACCAAGAGATCTCTAATGATCAATCAATGGGATTTCATGATGTCCTTAAGATGGCAAAGGTAATGAAGTGATGGTTTGCAGGGTAGGAAATTGCCAAACATCCAGAGGTTTTCTTTCAAATTGCATTGGGTTTTGTTACATAACATGAATTTGATTTAACCTTTCGACATTCTCCACATACTATTTGTTCAAGATAAACATTCAAAATATAAGAGGAATTAAGTAGATATATGTGGTAATTTTGATGGACGCATGCGTTCTGGATTGAGCAATGAGAAAAGTCATTAGAAAAACTGTGGAAAGAGAAAATATATATGAATATATTTTCCTACTCAGGTAAACTCTGGGCCACCTAAAGATTTGGAGAAATCCATCTAGCCATTGTTGTGAAGTAGTTCCACGATACTCAACCTTCCATCTTTCGATTCTTTGTCTAGTATTTCCTTATGCAAACCCTTGAATCAGGGTTCAATTGAGTATTTTTAGTGTGTAAAACTGTGGGAAGTAAGAAGTCAGGATGGGACTAATGTATACTATAAAAAAATAATCTACTCTAGACATAATATATTATATAAGTCGTCAATATATGATACATAATAAAATCTCTCCTTTTGAAAAGAAAAAGTCTAAAAGTTTACAATATCCACTTAAATGGCCCACATTTTCAATTGGGAAAATGGATTTGAAACTCAACTACCACTTAAAGGGCCCACATTTTAGATTGGGAAAATGGATTTGAAACTCAACCACCACAAAAGAAAAAGAAGGTGGTTTGACAACAAATTGACAACAAATTTTGTAGATACTACTTCAAATAGGTAATACATTAACACAACGATACAAGATTTAAACTCAAAAATCATCCCATAGTCTCAATTGGATGAAAGACAATAACCAAGAGAGCTCTGATGGTCAATCGATAGGATTTCATGATGTCCTTAAGATGGCAAAGGTAATGAAGTGAGGGTTTGCAAGGTAGGAAATTGCCAAACATCCAGAGGTTTTCTTTCAAATTTCATTGGGTTTTGTTACATAACATGAATTTGATTTAACATATTTACATTCTCCACATATTGTTTGTTCAAGATAAAAATTCAAAATCTAAGAGGAATTAAGCAGATATATGCGGTAATTTTGATGGACACATGCGATCTTGATTGAGCAATGAGAAAAGTCATTAGAAAAACTGTGGAAAGAGACAAAATATATGAATATATTTTCCTACTCAGGTAAACTCTGGGCCACCTAAAGATTTGGAGAAATCCATCCAGCCATTTTTGTGAAGTAGTTCCACGATGCCCAACCTTCCATCTTTCGATTCTTCGTATAGTAGTTCCTTATGCAAACCCTTGAATCAGGGTTTAATTGAGTATTTTCAGTGTGTAAAACTGTGGGAAGTAAGAAATCAAGATGGGGCTAATGTATACTATACAATAAATATAATATACTCCAGACACAATATATTATATAAGTCGTCAATATATGATACATAATAAAATCTCTCCTTTTGAAAAGAAAAAAGTTTAAAAGTTTACAATATCCACTTAAATGACCCACATTTCCAATTGGGAAAATGGAATTGAAACTCAACTACCGCTTAAATGGCCCACGTTTTAGATTGGGAAAATGGATTTGAAACTCAACCACCACAAAAGAGAATGAAGGTGGTTTGACAACAAATTTTGTAGATACTACTTAAAATAGGTAATACATTAACATAAATGATACAAGATTTAAGCTCAAAACTCATCCCATAGTCTCAATCAGGATGAAAGACAATAACCAAATTGGCAATCACTCCATTAGGTGACCTAGCAAAGTAATTTTTTTCTAAAGAAGTGAATTTTTTTTTACATATATTATTTATATTTTTTATAATTTAGTTTTAATTTATCTTTAAAGATCTTCAAAAGATCATTTATTTTAATGAATATAAAATAATCCTTAATGAAGAAAGTCTAAGTCCCAATCTAGATGTTACACACTAATAATATCATGAATCCAATAATATCATGAATTTTTTTTTTAAGGCCACTCAAACTATCTTGGGACTCTTCCAAAATTAAACTTTGAAAAGCTCAAGCAAAAAATTATTTCACCATAGAAAAAGTGAAAGTTCCTTTGGGATTTTTTTAGTCCCCTTGCTATCCATACATCTAATTACTGTGGAATAACTTTAGTTTCTATCCTAATTTGAAGGAATAGTTTCAACAAGGACATTGATGTTACCCTCGAGAACTAAATCCAAGAATTGGTCTTTGCTTAATATGATAGGGAAATTCATCTTCTCTTATCATGTACCCACCCCGCTTTGTGGCATTAAGGAGGTGAGTTAATGGAATTTTTCCTCTTGAAGTACTATTATAGGGTCTCTTTTGAACTTGTATATGTGTTATGCTCAGCAAGAACTTTCCAACCATTGTATTCTTTCTTAATTATGAGGCATGCGTCAAAATATATGAGCTTCTAAAAATTTGTTCAAGTTCTCTTTGTCTTAACCACACTAGCAATCATACTAGTGATGTGGAAACAAGTTCATCATGCATCTATATTTTTCCATGTCACAACTAGTATAATTCACCCTTGGGTTCACACTTGTTGAGACATTCCTCTTTTCTTAACAGCTTATTGGGTTTCTTCTTTGCTTAATATGATAGGAAAATTCATCTGCTCTTATCATGTACCCATCCCTATAAGTGGTTTGTTCTTTGCATAATATGATAGGCAAATTCATCTTCTCTTATCATGTACCCATCCCTCTAAGTGGCATTAAGGAGGAGAGTTAATGAATTTTTTTCCTCTATACATACTATTATAGAGTCTCTTTTGAGCTTGTATACATGTTTTACTCAATAATAACTTTCTAACCATTATAATGTGGCTTAATTATGAGTCATGCACATAAATATATGACCTTCTAAATATTTCTTCAAGTTCTATTTTTTTCAACCATGTCAACGATCATAATGGTGATGTGACAACAAGTTTACTAGGCATTTGTATTATGCTATGTCACAACTAGTATGATTCACCCTTGGGTTCACACCTGTTGATACATTTATCTTTGCTTAACTTCTTATTGGATGGGACTAGCTAATCTATACTATACAATAAATACAATCTACTCCAGACATAATAGATTATATAAGTCACTGATTTATGATACATAATAAAATATATCCTTTTGAAAAGAAAAAGTTAAAAAGTTTACAATATCCTCTTAAATAGCCCACATTTTCAATTGGGAAAATGGATTCGAAACTCAACTACCACGTAAATGGCCCACATTTTCAATTGGGAAAACGGATTCAAAACTTAACTACCACAAAAGAAGAGGGTTTGACAACAAATTTTGTAGATACTACTTCAAATAGGTAATACATTAACATAAAGGATATAAGTTTTAAACTCAAAACTTGTCCCACTGTCTCAATTGGAATGAAAGACAATAACCAAATTAGCAATCACTCCATTAGGTGACCATTAGAGAGAAGTGATTTTTTTTACGTATATTATTTCTATTTTTATCATTTAGTTCAACTTATATTTAAATATCTTAAAAGATCATTTATTTTAATGAAGAAAAAATCATCCTTAATGAAGAAAGTCTAATTCCCAAGCTAGATGTTACACACTAATAATATCATGAGAAATTTATTTAATTCCACTCAAACAATCTTGGGACTCTTCCAAAATTAAACTTTGGAAAGATGAAGGAAAAAATTATTTAATCATAGAAAAAGTTAAATTGCCTTTTGGATGTTTTTAGTCCCCTTGTTATCCATACATCTAATTATTGTGGAAGAACTTCAGTATCTATCCTAATTTGAAGGAATAGTTTCAACAAGGGCATTGATGTAACCCTCGAGAACTAAATCCAAGAATTGTTCTTGTTGGAAATAATACTGAGAGGGGGGGTGAATCAGTATTATCACATCAATAAAAAATTTTCATTTCCATATTCAAATTCGTATATGCTACTTCCACAACTTCTTATGATTCAGTTAGTTGATCCTTAATGAGTGCATTAGAAAATTATCAACCATATTAACAGTAAACAGGTGCAGTAAAATAGAACAGATCATCACACATAAGCCACACACATGAGTACCATGATATAAGGTGGAAACCCAATGTGGGTGAAAACCACTTGCTGCAATATGTCTCTATCTTCTTTCAATTAGAAACTTCTTTTTACAATTGTACTGGTGCAGTCCTTTACTAGTACACAGGCTACAACCTGCAGAGAGCTACAACCCTCTTTCATTTTCTAGACTCTCCTGGAAGGGAGCTACAACCCCCTTAGCTCTTGCACTAGCCAAGATACTATTACGTAGGTGTTGGCCTACAAAAGGCTACAACCTTCTCTTTCTTCCAGGGACCACGTTTCATAAATTTTTCAGACTGGATCCATGAACATCAATGAATCATCAAGAATTTCTGCATCAAACAATCTCCTTTTCACCAATTAGCACTGAATCAAGTAGACACTTCTCTAACAGATGTATCCAAATCATAGTAACTGTAACCACACACCAAATCTAAACCCAGAACAAAAAATACTATCATTCAAGCTTAAATATTAAGACCCATCAATAGAACTTATCCTTCTCCTTGCGCTCAGGTTCCTTCTTTATTTAGATCAAGATCTGTACCATAACCCAGTCACAGTATTCCAGATCTAGCACTTTATCAGATATTCAATAACAATTCGGATGATGCTTTGCCAAATAGACATGTTTTAACAGTGAGATGATGCATCAACTACTCCCGGATTTTGCTTGAGCTATTCAAAGGTCTCCCTAGGCAAAGGTTTGGTGAGAATATCAGCAACTTGTTCCTTAGAAGGAACATACTCCAACTTGACCTTTTGTTCAATCACTTGTTCCCTGAGAAACTGATACTTGATCGTTATGTGCTTTTTCTTTGAATGCATGACTGGGTTCTTTGAAATGCTGATTGCACTTGTATTATCACATAATATGGAGATAGGTGGTTTACAAGTGATTTGAAAATCCTGCAAGGTCTGCATCATCCAAAGGAGTTGAGTGCAGCAAGATGCAACAGCTACATATTCCGCTTCAGCTGTAGATAAAGCAATTGAACTTTATTTCTTGTTGAACCAAGATACTAATCTGGAACCCACAAAGAATGCACCACCACTTGTGCTCTTTCTGTCATCCACTCTTCCAGCCCAATCTACATCTGTATAAGCATGAAGAGTGAGATCTGTATCTCTAGGATACCATAAGACATAGTTTTGAGTTCCTTGAAGATACAGGAAAATTCTCTTTACTGCCTGAAGATGAGTTTCCTTAGGATTTGCCTGAAATCTTCCACCTATTCCCACTGCATGCATGATGTCTGGTCGTGTACCTGTCAAATAAAGTAGACTTCCAATCATGGATCTATAGGTTGGCTGATGCGCTGCTATTGATTCATCATTTGCACTGAGACTGCGCTGTAACCATAGGAGTACATATTGGTTTTGAATCTTCCATGCCATACTTCTTCAGAATCGGCTTGAGGTACTTGGTTTGAGACAAGAAGATACCGCCTTCATTTTGTTGGATTTGCAATCCAAGAAAGTATGTCAGTTCTCCAAGCAAAGACATTTCTAACTTTTCTGCATCAGCATGGCAAAGCTTTGACTCATACCTTCTTCATTCCTGCCAAAGATAATATCATCTACATACACAACAAGTATTAGAAATTTGTCATTTTCAATTTTTATATAGAGATTGCTATCTACTGATCCTTTTGAAAATCCTTGTTGATGAAGATATTTGTCCAAACGATAGTACCAAGCCGTTGGAGCCTGTTTAAGACCATAGAGAGCCTTTTTTAATCTGCATACAAGATTTGGATCATTCCCAAGAATGAACCCATCTGGTTTCTCTATGTACACTTCTTCTTCTGTGTCTCCATTCAGAAAAGCTAATTTCACGTCCATTTGAAATACTTTGAACTTCTGAAAGCTTGAGAGAGCAAGGAACATTCGGATGGCCTCAAGTCTAGCAACAGGAGAAAAAGTTTCTTCAAAGTCTATTCCTTCTTGTTTCGCATACCCTTTACAAACAAGTCTGGCCTTGTTTCTAATAACTTCCCCATTTTCATTCAACTTGTTCTTGAAGATCCATTTTGTCCCTATGACATTCTTATCTTTTGGTCTAGGGACCAACTCCAAAGTGTTGTTCTTTTCGATCTGCTCAAATTCTTCATCCATTGCCTTGACCCAGTATTCATCTTTGCATGCCTCTTTTACATTTTGTGGTTCAGTGGAGGAGAGCAATGCCAAATAGCTTGAGGCTTCTGCAATTGTTCTTCTTGTTTGAACACCTGCCTCCTTTTGCTTCAAAATTTGTGATTCTGGATGATTCTTTTGAACATATCTGGAAGGAGTCTTTTCTTCTATCCTTATTTGTTCCTCTGGCTCCTCATGGGTTTCTTCTTCATGGGTCTCTTCTTCATCATCTATCTGATTTGGAGAGTAGTCTTCATCCTCTTCGATATTTTCATGATTTACTTGCCTAGGGATGTATCATTTTTCATCAACCACTACATCAATGCTGTCAACAATTCTTCCAAGTATTTTATTATAACACTTATACGCTTTGTTGTAGGGAGAATAACCAAGGAGAATACCTTCATCTTCTCTGGGTTCAATTTTGCCAAGTTGTTCATCAGTATTCTTAATATAGCATTTTCTCCCAAAAATTTTGAAATGCTTTACCGAATGAGTCTCACCATACCAGAGCTCATGAAGAGTTTGAGTGCTCTTCACTCAGACATTTGTTTTGTTGAGAATAACAACTGCAGCATATGCAGCTTCACCCCAAAAGGTTGCGGGAGTTCCAGACTCATCAAGCATAGCTCGAGCCATTTGTTGGACTGTTCTGTTCATCCTTTCCACCACTCCATTTTGCTGAGGAGTCCTAGCTGTAGAGAATTAACTTCTTATTCCATGTTCTTCACAGAAATCAAAAAATTCATTTGAGGTAAACTCCCCACCTCTGTCGGACCTGAGGCACTTAATTTTGTAATCTGATTCATTTTCAACCAAGCCTTTGAAAGATTGGAATTTTTCGAATGCTTCTTCCTTGTGCTTCATAAGTCCTAACCAAACCATCCTGGAGAAATCGTCAATGGATAATATAAAATATTCTTTTCCTCGAGGAGACCTTGTCCTAAATGGACCACATACATCTGTATGGACTAGCTCAAGAGGCCTGCTGGCTGAACCTTACTTGTCAGGGAAGTTAGTTCTGGTTTGCTTTCCAAACTAACATGATTTGCATATGGTGTTGTCTGGAATTTTGATATCTGGAAGACCATGAACAGCCTGGTATTTGCATGCTTTCCTTATTTGTGAAAAGCTTAGATGCCCCAACCTCCGGTGCCATAACCAGTGTTCATCATTCTTGCTCAAATAACATTGTTTTTATCCTTCTTCAAATATGTATAGATTATTTGGGGTTCTTATGCCTTTGATTACTGTTCTTCCTGTATCAAGATCACGAACACTACACCCATCTGATCAGAATATTACCTCGGTTACACTATCACACATCTCACTGACACTCAATAGATTATGCTTCAAGCCATCAACATACAAAACATTTCCAGCTTTGACCTTTTCTTTCAACTGAGCAATGCCTTTTCCTTTTATGGTTGCAGGGGTATCATTTCCAAAAGAAACTTTCTTTCCCTTTTCTAAAGCAGTATATGATTCAAGTTTTTCTTTATCCCCTGCCATATGCTTCGAACATCCACTGTCGATGTACCATTGATTTTCCTGTCCTTCTGCATATAAAGTTATCCCACATCTTTCTAGTTGCGGTTCCTTCATTCTCCATGTTTTGGCACTTGAGGTTTGTTCCTTCTGAGTTGTCTTCAAAAACCTGCTCCTGCATTCAGAATCTTCATGACCAAAATTATTACAAATGGAACATTCAATTTCATTTTCAACGGTGGAAAAGTTGTTATAGGTCATCTTCGTTATTGCAGGCATACTTCTTTGTTTCTGAGCTTCTCTAGTCATGATTGTCTTATAGGCAACACATTGAGCTGATTTGTGACCAAAGTTATGGAAAGAGAAACATTGGCCATTGAAGAAATTCCTGTGATTATCATCCAACCGATTGTAGTTTCTACTGACATCCATTCTTGAAGAAAATTGGGAACATTTTACCTATGGCTGGTTGTAGCTTCTGTTTGTCCTTAAGGTAGCATGCCCGCGATTTTTTTATAGTCTTTGTTTGTTCTTGAGTAAGACTGTCCTTGATTTACCTGATGATTTCTATTAGGCCTTTGCTCACTCCTTCTTGGTGCATCAAGATAACGTTTGGAGGTGGAAGCTTGAGATGCTTCTCCATTATACCCCAGACCTGTCTTGATTAGAGGGGAACGCTGCACATTGATAATCTCATCCAAAGTTTTAGATCCTTTAGCAAATTTGAGATTAAGGGCCTTTGTTTTCTCAATTTCTTTTCTAAGGCCAACAATTTCACATTCTAACTTCTCAAGAGATTTTTCCTTTTCATCAAGTTGACATTGCAGAGTATCAATGATCACGTTCCTTTCTTCTAAACATGTTTTGAGTCTAGAAATC
Organism: Pinus taeda; assembly: GCA_000404065.3. Lineage (NCBI taxonomy): Eukaryota > Viridiplantae > Streptophyta > Pinopsida > Pinales > Pinaceae > Pinus > Pinus taeda. The sequence continues at coordinate 252,202 of APFE031722100.1, forward strand.
TCTTCATAAAAGCCATCTACATCTATAGCATCCATGTAATCATCATATTCAAAGGCCATTAAAAGTTTATAGTGATTACCTCGTTCATCTTCATCGCTATTTGATAGTCCATCACTATCTTCATGAGTGTAATAGCTTTTCTTATTTGCATTCTGTTTCTTGTTCCATCTAACAGGTTCCTTCCCCTTGTCAATCTTATCCTTATTAGAACATTTGGCAGCATAGTGACCTACTCTTCCACAAACAAAACATTTGAAAGGTAACTTACCTCTGAATCTTCCAGTACCCCGTTGAAGATTTCTGACAAAATTTGATTCTTCTTCTTCTTTTGACATGTGTCCTGACTCATAGTACTCTCCTTTGCTTGAAGCCTTGAAGGCAACTACTCTCCTATCTGACGGACCTCCTTTCCTCATTTCATAAGCAGTTAGAATTCCATGCAATTGTGACATTTTAAGGTTTTGTAGATTCTCCTTTTCTTCTATAGCAGAATCTTTAGATTCAAATCTAGAGGACAAGGACCTTAGAACTTTTTCAACCACAACAGCCTCTTTTATTTCTTCACCCAAATTTTTCATACAATTAACAATCCCATCTACACGAAGAAAATAATTAGCCACACTTTCATCATTATACATCTTGAGATTTTCATACTGAATCTTGAGGGTTTGAAGTTTTACTCGTTTTACCTGGTCATCTCCTTCAGAGCTCAGAATTATCTTGTCCCATATCTTTGTTGCGGATTTAAACTGCATTACCTTGACAAATTCTGATTGATATAGGCATCCTAATAGACTATTGACCACCTTTTCATTTGTTTCATATTTCTTCTTCTCAGCCGGATCTGTAGGAGTTGCTGATGGAAAGGTATACCCTGTATCTATGATATCCTAGACTTCTGTACCAAGAGATTGAAGATAGGCAGTAACTCTTACCTTCCAATATACGAAGTTTGTCCCATCAAAAATTGCTGGCCTGATTGATGCTTCCCTCTCGTAGTTTCTCATGATGAAAGATCTTCCTTCAAGCGATCAAGCTTCTTCTGAAGGACCTACTCTGATACCAATTGTTGGAAATAATATTGAGAGGGGGGGTGAATCAATATTATCACATCAATAAAACATTTTCATTTCCATATTCAGATCCATATATGCTACTTCCACAACTTCTTATGATTCAGTTAGTTGATCCTTAATGAGTGCATTAGAACATTATCAACCATATTAACAATAAACAGGTGCAGTAAAATAGAATAGATCATCATACATAAGCCACACACATGAACACCATGATATAAGGTGGAAACCCAATGTGGATGAAAACCACCTACTGCAATATGTCTCTATCTTCTTTCAATTAGAAACATCTTCTTACAATTGTACTGGTGCAGTATTTTACCAGTACGCAGGCTGCAACCTGCAGAGAGCTACAACCCTCTCTCCTTTTCCAGACTCTCCTGGAAGGGAGCTACAACCCCCTTAGCTCTTGCACTAGCCAAGATACTAGTACGTAGGTGCTGGACTACAGAAGGCTACAACCTTCTCTTTCTTCCAGGGACCACGTTTCATAAATTTTCAGACTGGATCCATGAACATCAATCAATCATCAAGAATTTCTGCATCAAACAATCTCCTTTTCACCAATTAGCACTGAATCAAGTAGACACTTCTCTGACAGCTGTACCAAAAACACAGTACCAGAAACCACACACCATAATCTAAACCCAGAACACAGCAGCAATAAACAAAAGCAACTATATCACATCTCAAAACATATACGCTATTTCAATGACCTGCAACATGCGTGCATATGCCTCTCTGTTTGGAACAACCTGCGTATATGTTGTTTTCATTCACTGAACCAGCGTGTATACATGCCTTCGCTTCACTGAACCTACCTACAAATCTATAAAGGATAATTCGCACTTTCAGATATTCAAACACTAATTAACCCAGATTATCAATGTTATAGATCAAGCAAGCGCCACATATAACAGACCAAAATCATACAAAGATATTATCATTCAAGCTTAAAGATTATGACCCATCAATAGAACTTTTCCTTCTCTTTGCACTAAGGTTCCTCCTTGATTCAGATCCAAATCTACACCATAACCCAATTACCAGTATTCTAGATCTACCACTTTTTCAGATATTCAATAATAATTCAGATGATCTTTTGCCACATGATCTCCTTCCTCTTTTATAGTCTTAGGCCTTCAACAATACCGCGGTCCAAAACCATAATAAACGAATACCATGGACGTAATACTACGGATCAACACATCTGACGAGACACCATAGTCCAAAACCATAGGTTCAAATACCAAAGACTAACTACCATGGTCGAAAAGTAAGTTTTCCAACATATACACACTTTTGTAATGTCTAACCTGCGTGTATACGCGTCTTCGTCTAGATGAAACTGCATATATGTCATTTCCTTTATTCTGAATGCCTGAAGTGAGATGTATTACCAAAGAGAGTTTCCATCAAGGACAATACCTGTGCCATAGCTCTAAATCAGCGCCAAAATGCCAACAATCTCCCCCTTTGGACTTGATGGCAACCCCAAGATCCTCAAAGTCATTCTCCCCCTTTGTCATCAAGGGCAAAGGGTTGTGCTCCCCCTGAGTACATGCTAAAATCTCTGCCCTACTGTGCAGACCATGCTCCCCTTGACTGCGGGCAAGATCTACAAAAGATGTTCTTCAAGAAGAAACATGACACATACATCATAAAAGACCTTCCTATCATCAAAAGACTCAATACATACATCCATCACTTAAACACATGGGGATCATCCACCCAACCAAGTGGGGATACATCAGAAAATGACATATGACAACCAAGTACATGACATCTTCATCCCAGGCCTAGTGGGGAAACCAAAATAGGTTGTTACATGACCTTGACACCATAACAGAGATACATGACATAGAGACGAAATATGTAGAGCAAGACTTATGAAAGTCACAAATAACTGATAGCAACAACATCTATCAATCACCACTCAGATCAACAACCAAGAATTCCTTTTATTCTCCCCCTGCCTCTGTTCCACCAGAGACCAACAACAACTGAGAAATAGAACCAAAAGCTTCTAAGTTAATGCCAACAATGCATCATTAGAAGGTTATATGCTCCCCCTGAACCTGTGCCAGATGGTCTCTTTCCGATCCATGTCAGAAAATTTTTAAACACAACCTATCCCTTCTGATATCCATCAAGCCTTCATATACATGACTTTCTCTACACAAACCAACGTATGTACGCGGATCCTTCTTAGGCAACACGCGCACACCCATTTTACTCTGAAACTAACAAGATTTAACAGCAAGATGACGCATCAACTACTCCCAGCTTCTGTCTAAGATATTCAAAAGTTTCCCTAGGCAATGGTTTGGTAAGAATATCAACAACTTGTTCCTTAGAAGGAACATACTACAATTTAACCTTTTGTTCCAATACTTTTTCCCGGAGAAAGTGATACTTTATCGGTATGTGCTTGGTCTTTGAATGCATGACTGGGTTCTTTGAAATGTTGATTGCACTTATATTATCACATAAGATGGAGATAGGTGTAGCACAAGTGATCTGAAAATCCTGCAAGGTTTGCATCATCCAAAGGAGTTAAGTGCAGCAAGATGGGGCTGCCACATATTCCGCTTCAGTTGTGGATAAAGCAATCGAACTTTGTTTCTTGTTGAACCAAGATACTAATCTGGAACCCATAAAGAATGCACCATCACTTGTGCTCTTTCTGTCATCCACGCTTCCAGCCCAATCTGCATCTGTATAAGCATGAAGAGTAAGATCTGTATCTCTAGGATACCATAAGCCATAGTTTTGAGTTCCTTGAAGATACTTGAAAATTCTCTTTACTGCCTGAAGATGAATTTCCTTAGGATTTGCCTGAAATCTTCCAACTATTCCCACTGCATGCATGATGTCTGGTCGAGTACCTGTCAAATAAAGTAGACTTCCAATCATAGACCTGTAGGTTAGTTGATGCACTGCTGCTGATTCATCATTTGCACTGAGGCTGCATCCTGTGACCATGGGGGTACATACTGGTTTTGCATCTTCCATGCCATATTTCTTCAATATCTGCTTAAGATACTTGGTTTGGGAGAAGAAGATCCCGTCTTCATTTTGTTGGATTTGCAATCTAAGAAAGTGTGTCAGTTCTCCAAGCAAAGACATTTCGAATTCTTTCTGCATCACCAAGGAAAAGCTTTGACTCATAGCTTCTTCATTGCTTCCAAAGATAATGTCATCTACATACACCACAAGTATTAGCAATTTGTCATTTTCAATTTTTAAATAAATATTGCTATCTGCTGATCCTTTTGAAAAACCTTGTTGA